>PITA01010803.1:0-70005 GCA_004023965.1 Spilogale gracilis | reverse complement strand
TTAAAAAAAAAAAACAAAAAAAAAAAAAACGTTGGATCTCAACCATAGCATGTGAGCTCAGTTGCAAAGCGGTTTACCCAGAAAGGTGCTGCCTTTGACCTGAGTTTCTTAAGATCCAGGTTTCTGTTTGGATGGGAATGTAGGGTTTTTCAACATGAGTTGTGACCTTTCAATGATGATGATTGGAGGAAGTACCCTGTCACAGGACCAACAAAACCCACACAGGTCCTGCTATTTCCCAAAGTCCCTGAGGGAGGAGATCAGCACAGTGGGGATCCACAGATGTGGGTCCATGGGGTGTTCTTGGGCAGGTAAGATCCACCTTGTCCTCTGGAGGTCCTGTCCTCTGCCTCTTTTTCCCCACATCCATGCCAGACAGGAAAAGAGGACAGCAAGGCAGGGAAGAGGTGTGAACTTGGTCCCGTGGGTGAGGTCGCAAGTGGAGAGGCAAGACTCCCTGTGAAAACTCAGTGAGTTTTCTCGTGACACAGGAGCTATGTTCAGGCTGCCATCTTCCCCACGGTGACTGCATCAGCTTGTAGGACCAGGCGGCTCCCGGCACGATGTTATCTTAGTTTCAGGTGTACAGTATGGTGATTTGACAATCCTGCACAGGATGCCATGCCCACCATGCAAAACGTACTCGCCGATGTTATAACAACATATTGACTCTCTTCTCTAGGGTATACCTTTCATCTCCCTGACTTATTTGTTTTTTTGGTAACTGGGAGTTTGTACCTCTTAATCCCCTTCACCTGTTTTGCCCATCTGCCCTTCCCTTTGGCAGTTATCCCCTAGAGCACGATAATTAAGCTAAGCTGCTGTCACTGCCTACCAAAGGCGGACTGCTGTTTCAAGCCAGAATTGAGCAGGTATAGAACAATGGTGAGTTGGCCCAATCAGTGGCCATATGTGGAGGAAGGGAAAGGATAATCAGAAAACTTTCCAGTCTCATACCCCAGCATGAAGTACACTTGCAAAGACCAATTTTATGGATTTACTGATGTGTCATCCTAATTAATTCCAGAACTCATCTGCTTTCAAGATTGGCAGCAGAAGACAAACCCCCATCCCCCAGTTGCTCCAGTGTCTGAGTCATAATGATGATTGTCCACACTGCCCCTGGAATTCCCGGCCGGGTTATATTTTTCATGTTGTGGGGAAGGGTCACGCATTCTCAAGGTTCCCAATCTGGCATGTCCAGTATCTTGTATGTGCTACACTCAGTCAAGAAGGCCTCCTCTCTCCTCCAAATCGTAACAAATTCATCTTGGGAACACCCTTGAGAAGAGCTTAGAGCTTCCTGGGGAATGGCACTGGGCCCCATCTCTGCCCTGCAACTGTGGCATAACCTGGAAGTTTCGGACAATCCTTTCCCCTCCTCCATATGCCGTGACACTTAAAACAGATGTTTCATCAGATTTCAGTTTCCTGGAGTTGACTGTTTTCTCCTGAGCCCGTCTTCAAACACGGGGCCCGAAGTTCTTGAATACACCTCCATGTTCAGAACACAGTGCCCTAGCAGAGCACCTGGTGCCCCAACAGACCATTGTGGCTTTTTGTGCTTCCCCTGAGTGGATCCCTTCTGATCCCTCAGTTCCAGGACAGGCTCCTTGCATCCCAAGAAGTGTGGACAGTATCAGGAGACTTTCCCAATCTGTCCCATTCATTTGGGCACAAGGAGAGACAGGTCCATGCAGTTCTCTCTTGGCTCTCTGCCTGGCGCTTGTTGGCTGCCAAGGTCACCCCTTCAGCCACAGTTGCTGCAAGAACAGCTGTGAGCCTGTGAATTCTCCCCTGGCCACCCACAAGTTTGTTCAGACTGGCTTCCTCCATGTCACGTGGAAGGAACAAAATGTGGGTCCAGAAATCTCCTTGGCAGGGTGCTGCCTCTGTTAGACACTGTCCAGACAGCCATGAATTTGTGGCAGCAGACTCCAGAAACAGCTTCCTTGCCTTTCAGAGAGGAGGGAACTATTTGGGAAATTAGGGCTTGCCTGGGGCGGAGCTTGGAGGCGAAAACAGGCAGTTGGATCCTCTTCTGGCATTCCTTCCTCTGCTAGGGGCTCCTCCCCTCCTGCCCACATTGGGCCCTCTTAACCTCCATGCAGGTTGATGAAGGTTCCAGCAACTTGGAAAGCAGCACTCACCCAGTGCCCCTCTTTCCCCAAGCCATTCAGCAGGCATCTCTTGAGCCTTCGCTGTATTCCAGGTACCATTCTGCTGGCTGGGGATACAATAGAATAAGTCATTCAACCAATGAGTCTCGACTATATACCAGACATGATCCTAAGTACCGGGGATACAGCCATTAACAAAATAGACAAAAGTCATTGCCCTTGTGGGGCTAATATTCCAGTGGGGCTGAGAGACAGTAAGCACTAAGTGGAAGAGATAGATTATTTAGTATGCTAGAAGGTGAGAAGGGCCGTGGCGGAAAAAGAAAAGCGAAGTCAAAGGGATCTGGAGTGGGAAGATGGAAGTATTTTTTTTTAAGATTTTATTTATTTATTTGAGAGGGAGAGAGAGCAGAAGCAGGGAAAGAGGCAAAGGGAGAGGGAGAAGCGGGCTCCTCGCTGAGCAGGCCAATCCCAGGACCCCGGGATCGTGACCTGAGCTGAAGGCAGAGTCTTTTTTTTTTTTAAGATTTTATTTATTTGACAGAGAGAAACACAGCCAGAGAGGGAACACAAGCAGGGAGAGTGAGAGAGGGAGAAGCAGGCTTCCCGCCGAGCAGGGAACCGGATGTGGGGCTCAATCCCGGGTCTCCGGGATCATGACCTGAGCCGAAGGCAGTCGCTTAACCAACTGAGCCACCCAGGCGCCCCTGAAGGCAGAGTCTTAACTGACTGAGTGACCCAGGTGCCCCAAGGCTAGTCCCTTTTAAAAAGCACTTGAAGAATATGTCTTCATATTGTCTTTGCCATATCCTATTTATAGATTGTTTTCAGAAAGCACTAATACAAAGATTCAGAATACCAACAGAAATGAATAACAAAATAACTTTTCATATCTGGGGCCTAAGAGATGACTTTATTATGCCCTCTGTCAGAGACAGCACAAAGAGACATGTGCACAGAAGGAGATGGTGGCAGCCAAGGAAGGCAGAAGAACGGTTGTATTATTTCTAAAATAATATGCATACACCCATGAAAACATCATCACAATCATGACGGTGAACATATTGTCACCGCCAAAATTTTCCTCTGCCCCTTTATAATTTCTTCCTGCCCCAGCCTCATGCACCCACTGATTTGCTTTCTGTCACTATAATTTAGTTTGCATTTTCTAGAGTTCTGTATAAATGAATCATTGAGTATGTACTCTTTCCTGTCTGACAGACTCTAGAAAATTATTAGAGATTCATCCATGTGGTTCCATGTATCAACAGGTCATTCCTGGAGGGGGGTTGTAAGATAAAATCCACATACCATAGAATCCACCCCTTTCAAGTAGACAATTCAGTAGTTTTAGTATATTCACAAGGTTGTGCAACCATCACCATTATCTCATTTCAGAACATTTCATCACCTCTAAAAGAAACCTTGTACCAGATGGTGCCAGGAGAGGGTGACTGGGTGATGGACATTGGGGAGGGTATGTGCTTTAATGAGCACTGGGTATTATATAAGACTGATGACTGGGTGCCTGGGTGGTTCAGTGGTTTATGCCTCTGCCTTCGGCTCAGGTCATGATCTCAGCGTCCTGGGATCGAGTCCCACATCGGGCTCTCTGCTCAATGGGGAGCCTGCTTCCCCCTCTTTCTCTGCCTGCCCCTCTGCGTATTTGTGATCTTTCTCTCTGTCAAATAAGTAAAATCTTTAGGGCGCCTGGTTGGCTCAGTGGGTTAAAGCCTCTGCCTTTGGCTCAGGTCATGATCTCAGGGTCCTGGGATCGAGGCCCACATCAGGCTCTCTGCTCAGCAGGGAGCCTGCTTCCTCCTCTCTCTCTCTGCCTGCCTCTCTGCTTACTTGTGATGTCTCTCTCTGTCAAATAAATAAATAAAATCTTTAAAAAAAAGACTGATGATGATTCACAGACCTGTACCCCTGAAACAAATAATACATTATATGTTAATAAAAAAATAAAAGAAACCCCATACCAATTAGTACTCACTCTCCATTTTCCCCTCCCCCCAGCCCCTGGCAACTACTAACCTATTTTCTGTCTCTATTGATTTGTCTATTTTGGATATCTTATATAAATGAACCATACAATACATGACCTTTTGTGTCTGGTTTCCTTTGCTCAACATAATGTTTTCAAGGTTGACACATTATAGCAGGTATCAATACTTTGTTCCTTTTTATCATATGATATTTCATTGTATAGATATACCACCTTTCATTTATCTACTTATCTGTTGTTGGAGATTAGCATGCAAATCTTTGAATGGACATATGTTTCCTTTTCCTGTGGGTAGACTTCTAGGAATTGAATGACTGGATTATATAATAAATATTTGTTTAATATTTTAAGACACTGTCCATATCCCAAGTGTCCAGCAGAGTCTGTAGCATATAGGAAGCGTTCACTGAGTAATTGTTGTATAAAGAATAACTGACTTGGGACACCTGGGTGGCTCAGTTGGGTCTTGATCCCAGAGTTCTGGGATCGAACCCCACATTGGGCTCCCTGTTCAGTGGGGAGCCTGCTTCTCCCTCTGCCTGCTGCTCCCCCTGCTTGTGTTCCCTCTCTGGCTGTCTCCATCAGATAAATAAGTAAAATCTTTTAAAAATGTATATAACAACAAAAAGCTGTGTGTGAGCATATTCACTGCATCAAGGCACCTGGGTGGCTCAGTCAGTTAAGCATCCGCCTTCGGCTCAGGTCATGATCCCAGGGTCCTGGGATCCAACCCCACGTTGGGTTCCCTGCTCAGGAGGGTCTGCTTCTCCCTCTCCCTCTGCCCCTCCACACCATGCTTACACTCTCTCTCTGGATCTCAAATACATAAATATCTTTTAAAAAAGAAAAGCAGGAATGTTAAATTTTGATGAAGTCAAATATATCAATTTTTTGTTTTTGGATTGTCCTTTTGATGTCATATCAACAGGTCACAAAGGATTTCTAGGGACACCTGGGTGACTCAGTTGGTTAAGCAACTGCCTTCAGCTCAGGTCATGGTCCCGGAGACCCGGGTGGAGTCCCACATCGGGATCCCTGCTCTGCGGGAAGCCTGCTTCTCCCTCTCTCACTCCCGCTGCTTGTGTTCCCTCTCTGGCTCTGTTTCTCTCTGTCAAATAAATAAAATCTGAAAAAAAAGGATTTCTAGAAGTCTTATGGTTTTAGATCATACATTTAGGACTTTAGTTAATATTGAGTTAATTTTGGGGCATGGTGGGAGGTACAGATCTAGGCTCATTCTTTTGCATATGGATATCAAACTGTTCTAGAACTGTTTGTTGAAAAGACTATCCTTCCTCCACTGCATTGCTTTAAACCATTGCAAAAACCAGTTATCCACCACAAGGAAATGAAAAGAAAAAATTAGTTGTCCATATATGTATCTATTTTTTTCTGGACTCTATAATGTTCTATTGACATATCTATCTGTATTCAAAATCATACTGTATCGATTACTGTAACTTTATAATGGTTCTTGAGATCAGGTAGTGTTAGCCCTTCAACTTTGCTATTCTTTTTTTTTTTTTTTTAAGATCAGATTTATTTATTTTTTTTAAAGACTTTATTTATTTGACAGAGAGAAACACAGCCAGAGAGGGAACACAAGCAGCAGGAGTGAGAGAGGGAGAAGCAGGCTTCCCGCCGAGCAGGGAGCCCGATGTGGAACGCGATCCCGGGTCTCCGGGATCATGACGTGAGCCGAAGGCAGTCGCTTAAACAACTGAGCCACCCAGGCGCCCCCAACTTTGTTATTCTTTTGCAAAGTTGATTTGTATATTTTAGATCTTTTGTATTTCCATGTGAATTTTAAGAACTATTTGTCATTTTCTTTTTTTTTTTAAAGATTTTATTTATTTGACAGAGAGAAACACAGCCAGAGAGGGAACACAAGCAGGGGGAGTGAGAGAGGGAGAAGCAGGCTTCCTGCTGAGCAGGGAGCCCGATGTGGGGCTCAGATCCCGGGTCTCCGGGATCATGACCTGAGCCGAAGGCAGTGGCTTAACCAACTGAGCCACCCAGGCGTCCCTATTTGTCATTTTCTACATCAAAAGAGCCTACTGGATTTGGATCAAATCTACAGGTCAGTTTGGGAAGAATTGACATGTTAATAATATTTAGCCTTCTGACCCATGAACAAGTTTCATTTGTTTTTGCCTTCTTTAATTTCAGCAGTTTTGTAGTCTTCAATATATACGTTTTGCACATCTTTTGTCAGATTTATCCCTAAGTATTTCATAGTTCTTTTTTTTATAAGTAGGCTTCATGCCCAATGTGGGGCTTGAACTCACAACCCTGAGATCAAAAGGCAAGTGCTATACTGACTAAGCTAGCCCCAGTATTTCATATCTCTTGATATTATTATATATATTATTTTAAATTTCAATTTACAATTGTTCATTGCTGATATATACAAATACAGTTGCTTTTTGTACATTGGTCTTCTATCTTGGAACCTTGTGAAACATTAATTTTAGCAGCTTTTTAAAAAAAGATTTTATTTATTCATTTGACAGAGAGAAACACAATGAGAGAGGGAACACAAGCAGGGGGAGTGGGAGAGGGAGAGGCAGACTTCCTGCGGAGCAGGGAGCCCGATGTGGGGCTCGATCCCCGGGTCTCCGGGATCATGACCTGAGCTGAAGGCAGTTAACCAACTGAGCCACCCAGGTGCCCCTTAGCAGCTTTTTAAATAGATTCCATTGGGTTTTCTACTAGATAATCATATTATCTTCAAATAAAGACATTTTTATTTCTTCCTTATCAATCTGGTTGCCTAATAAAGACATTTTTATTTCTTCCTTATCGATCTGGTTGCCTTGGTTTTTCTTCTTGCCTTGGTGTACTGACTAGAATCTTTAATACAATGTAAAATAGCAATGGTGAGAGTAGACATCTGTTCCTGGTTTTAGGGAAAAAGCATTCAGTCTTTTGCCATTAAGTATAATGTTAACTGTGGGGTATTTTTTTCCCTCTCCAACATATGTGTCATTTACTAAACAACCATTTGTTACCAAGCAAGCTCAATACATTTTAATCATAAGTTATAAACTCAGCAAAGTCCCAGCTTCCTGTCCTTCTAGGGACTCTGGTCATACCTTGAATCAAAGAGTTCCCTTGTGGCAGATAAGATGATACTCTAAGGAGACTGGGTGGCTCATTTGGTTAAGCGACTGCCTTTGGCTCAGGTCATGATCCTGGAGTCCCGGGATCCAGTCCCACATCAGGCTCCCTGCTCAGTGGGGAGTCTGCTTCTCCCTTTAAGCCTCCACATCTCACGCTTTCTCTCATTCTCTCTCAAATAAATAAAAATCTTTTCTTTTTTTTTTTTTAAAAAGACAATACTCTAGGGGCAGAGTTCTGTTACTTTGTAGTATCAGACAATGAGTGATTCTCGAAATGTGGACCTTAGACCAGCAGCATCTGCATCATCTTGAAACAGGCAGAAATGCAAATTATCAGGCAACCTCCTGGATATGAATTTGACATTCTGGGGGTAGAGACCAGCACTTTATTATAATGAGGCCATAAGAGAATTATAATATGAGCTCCAGTTAAGAAATGCTCTTCCAAAAAAACAAAAAATGGCAGAGGTAGGTCTGTTTCAGGGTCAGATCATGGGCAACACGTCTAAGGACAGAGTCCACAGTCACAACTAGATTCTCATGTCTGTTAATGCAAAATTGAGAGGGCCTCAAAAATATTTTAGCCAGGGGCACCTGGGTGGCACACTCGTTGAGCGTCTGCCTTCGGCTCAGGTCATAATCCCAGAGTCCAGGGATTGAGCCTCGCTTCGGGCTTCATGCTCGACAGGAGGCCTGCTTCTTCCTCTATCACTTCCCCTGCTTGTGTTCCCTCTCTAGCTGTCTTTCTCTCTGTAGTTATAAATAAACAAACAAACAAATAAATAAAATATCTTTATTGTTTTTTTTTTTTTTTAAAGATTTTATTTATTTATTTGACAGAGTGAGACACAGCCAGAGAGTTGGTTGAGCGACAGGCAAGGGGAGTGAGAGAGGGAGAAGCAGGCCTTCCTGAGGAGCAGGAAGCCCGATGTGGGGCTCGAACCCAGGACTCCGGGATCATGACCTGAGCCGAAGGCAGCCGCTCAAAAACTGAGCCACCCAGGCGCCCCAAATAAAATATCTTTAAAAAGATTTTTTAAAATATTTTTTATTTATTTGACAGAGAGAAACACAGCCAGAGAGGGAACACAAGCAGGGGGAGTGAGAGAGGGGGAAGCAGGCTTCCAGCGAAGCAGGGAGCCCGACGCGGGACTCGATCCCAGGTCTCCGGGATCTTGACCTGAGCGGAAGGCATTCGCTTAACTAACTGAACTACCCAGGCGCCCCTTAAAAAATATTTTTTAGCCAGGGGCGCCCAGTCTCAGTCAGTTAAGCATCCAACTCTTGATTTCTGCTCAGCTCATGACCTCAGGGTTGTGAAATAGAGCCCCACATCATGTCAGAGTCTGCTTGAGTTTCTTTCTCTCCCTTCCCTCTGCCCTTACCCCTGCTCACATATGTGCCAGTGCTCTCTAAAATAAATAAATAGGGATGCCTGGGTGGTTCAGTTGGTTAAGTGGCTGCCTTTGGCTCAGGTTATGATCCCAAGGTCCTGGGATCAAGTCCCACATTGGGCTACCAGCTCTGCAGGGAGTGTGCTTCTCCCTCTGCCTGCTACTTCCCCTGTCTGGGCTCTCTTGCTCTTTCTCTTTCTCTGACAAATAAATAAAATCTTCAAAAATAAATAAAATAAAATATTTTTTAAGATTTTATTTATTCATTTGGGAGAGAGAGAGACAGAGACAGCAACAGACCACAAGCGGAGAGGAGAAGGAGAAGCAGGCTCCTGGCTGAGTAGGGAGCCAGACCTGGGGCTTGATCCCAGGATCCTGGGATCGTGACCTGAGCTGAAGGCAGATGCTTAACTGCCTTAGCTACCCAGGCACCACAAAAAAACTTTTTGAAAAAAGAATTTTAGGGGCGCCTGGGTGGCTCAGTTGGTTAAGTGACTGCCTTAAGCCCGGGTCATGATCCTGGAGACCCGGGATTGAGCCCCACATTGGGCTCCCTGCTCGGCGGGAGGACTGCTTCTCCCTCTCTCACTCCCTTTGCTTGTGTTCCTTCTCTGCCTGTGTTTCTCTCTGTCAAATAAATAAAATCTTTAAAAAAATTAAAAAAAAAAAGAATTTTAGGTGTACCTGGGTGGCTCAGTTGGTTAAGCATCAGACTCTTGGTTTCAGTTGGGGTCATGATCTCAGGGCTCTGAGATTGGCCCATTCAGCAGGGTATCAAGTTGAGATTCTCACTATCTTCCCCTACACCCCCCCACAAAATAAATAAATAAAGTCTTAAAAAGTCTTTAGCCAATCCACATGTTTTTTTCTCTTTCAAGGAGCTTTTATTTTTGAATTTTTAAAAAAGATTTTATTTATTTATTTGACGGAGAGAAACACAGTGAGAGAGGGAACACAAGCAGGGGGAGTGAGAGAGGGAGAAGCAGTCTCCCGCCAAGCAGGGAGCCCGATGTGGGGCTCGATCCCGGGTCTCCGGGATCATGACCTGAGCTGAAGGCAGTTGCCTAACCAACTGAGCCACCCAGGTTCCCCTATTTTTTAAATTTTATTGTGGTAAGAACACAACATGAAATCTACCTTCTTTAAGTGTACAATACCTAATTGTTGAGTATATGTACAATGTTGCATAACAAATCTCTGGAACTTACTCATTTTTTTTAAAGATTTTATTTGACAAAAAGAAAGGCACTGAGAGAGGGAACACAAGCAGGGGGAAGAGACAGAGTGAGAAGGAGAAGCTCCCCACTGAGCAGGGAGCCCAATGTGGGACTTGATCCCAGGACCCTCGGATCATGACCTGAGCTGAAGGCAGACGCTTAACAATTGAGCCACCCAGGCTTTCCTAGAACTTGTTCATCTTAACCTAATTGAAACTCTATACCTGTTGATTAGCAACTCCCCATTCCACCCCCCACCTCTGGAAACCGCCATTCCAGTCTTTGATTTTATGAATTCCATTATTTTACATACCTCATATAAGTGGAATCATGCATCTTTCCATGTCTGGCTTATTTCACTTAGCAAAATGTCTTCAAGTCCATACACATGGTTGTATATTACATTATTTCCTTCTTTTAAAAGGCTAAATAGTATTCCATTGTATGTACATTGCTGCATTTTCTTTATCTAGTCATCTGTCAACCCATATTTAGGTTGTTTTCATATGTTAACTACCATAGGTAATGCTGCAAGGAACACAAGAGTGCTAATATCTCTTCCAGATCCTGATTTCAATTCTTTTGGATAAATACCCAGAAGTGGGATTGCTGGATTATATGGTAGTTCTATTGTTAGTTTTTGAGGTCCCGTCATACTGTCTTTCAGCAGTGGCTTCACCAGTTTTCACTCCCACCAACAGTGCCTGAGGGTTCCCCTTTCTCTCAACATCCTCACCAGCACTTGTTGTTTCTTGCGTTTTTTGATTTTAGCCATTCTGACAGGCATGAGGTGATACCTCATTGTGGTTTTGATTTGCATTTCCTTGATGATGAGTGGCGATCAGTACTTTTTCCTTTATCTGTTGCATAGATGCTCTCCATCAGGTTGAGGAAGTTATTTTTCTATTCCTACTTTCCTTAGTGTTTTATCAGGAAATCATGTTTAATTTTATCAGTTCCTTTTTCTGCACCTATTGAGATGAACATATGTTTTTTTTTCTTTTGTTGTTTGTTAGTATGGGAAGTTACATTGATTGATCTTTAAATGTTAAAGCAACCCTGCATTGCTGGAATAAACTGCACTTGATGATATATTATCTTTTTAATATATTGTTGGAATAAATTTGCTAAAATAATGTTTAGAATTTTGCATCTGTGTTCATAAGGGATACTGGTCTTTAGTTTTCTTTTTCTGTAATGTCTTTATCTGGTTTTGGTATTGGAGTAATGCTGGTCCCATTGAATGGCTGGGAAGTATTCAAATTTTTGCAAGCGTTCATATAGAGTTGATACTATTTCTCCCTAAAATGCTTGATGGAGTTCACCAGTGATACCTTCTAAGCCTGGAGTTTTCTTTGTAGAAAGGATTTTAACTGTAATGTCCATTCCATTAATAGATATAGGGTTATTCTGGTTATCCATTTATTTTGTTTAATTGTGGCAAAATACATTTAGTCTAAAGTTTCCCATTTGACCATTTTTAAAAAGAGTTTATTTATTTATTTATTTGACAGAGAGAAACACAGCGAGAAAGGGAACACAAGCAGGGGGAGTGAGAGAGGGAGAAGCAGGAGTCCGATGTAGGGAGCCCAATATGGGCTTGATCCCGGTACTCCGGGACCATGACCTGAGCTGAAGGTAGACGCTTAATGACTGAGCCATCCAGGCACCCCCATTTGACCATTTTTTTAAAAAGATTTTATTTTATTTATTTGACAGAGAGAGAGATCACAAGTACACAGAGAGAGGAGGAAGCAGGCTCCCCGCTGAGCAGAGAGCCCGATACGGGCCTCAATCCCAGGACCCTGAGATCATGACCTGAGCTGAAGGCAGAGGCTTTAACCCACTGAGCCACCCAGGCGCCCCATTCGACCATTTTTAAGTGTGCTGTTGAGTGGCATTAAGTACACACACCGTTGCACAGCCATCATTCACCATCCATCTCCAGAACTCTCTTCATCTTGCAAAATCGAAATTCTGTACCCATTAATCAGTTAGTTCTCATTCTTTCCTCTCCCATCACAACTATCTATGTCTTCTCTGGTGAGCTTTGGTAATTTTTATCTTTCAAGGAATTTGTACGTTTTGATTAAGTTGTGGGGTTTATTGGCATAAGTTTTTTTTTTTTTAAAGATTTTATTTATTTATTTGACAGAGAGAAACACAGCGAGAGAGGGAACACAAGCAGGGGGAGTGAGAGAGGGAGAAGCAGGCCTCCCGCCGAGCAGGGAGCCCGATGTGTGACTCGAACCCGGGTCTCCGGGATCACGACCTGAGCCAAAGGCAGTCGCCTAACCAACTGAGCCACCCAGGCGCCCCGGCATAAGTTTTTTAAAAAAGATTTTATTTATTTATTTGACGGAGAGGTCACAAGTAGGCAGAGAGGCAGGCAGAGAGAGAGGAGGAAGCAGGCTCCCCGCTGAGCAGAGCGCCCAATGTGGGCCTGGATCCCAGGACCCTGAGATCATGACCTGAGCTGAAGGCAGAGGTTTAACCCACTGAGCAACCCAGGAGCCCTATTGGCATAAGGTTTTAAAAATAGTCTATTTCTTTTCAGTAGGTGGCTGAGCGTGGGGCTTAAACTCACAACCTTGAGATTACGACCTGAGCTGAGATCAAGAGTCTGACACAACCAGCTAAGTCACCCAGGTGCCCCTAAAAATATTCTTTTAACCTTTTCAGTTTCTGTAGAACTTGTAGTGATGTCACTTCTCATTCTTGATATTGGTAAGTGATGTCTTCTCTCTTTTCTTCCTTATAAGTCTTCATGTTTATCAATTTTATTGATCTCAACTAACCAGCATTGGGTTTCATTAATTTTCTCCATTGTTTTCCTATTTTCTATTTCCATTTATTTCCACTTTGATCTTTATTATTTCCTTTTTTTATGTTTACCATATGTCTACTATGCTCTTCTTTTCCTAGTTTCTTTTTTTTAAAAAAAACAAGAGTCCTTTCTTTCTTTTTTTTTTTTAAGATTTTTTATTTATTTATTTGACAGAGAGAAACACAGCCAGAGAGGGAACACAAGCAGGAGGAATGAGAGAGGGAGAAGCAGGCTTCCCGTCGAGCAGGCAGCCCGATATGGGGCTCGATCCCGGGTCTCCGGGATCATGACCTGAGCCGAAGGCAGTTGCTTAACCAACTGAGCCACCCAGGCGCCCCCCTAGTTTCTTTTTTTTAAGATTTTATTTATTTATTTGACAGAGAGAAACACAGCCAGAGAGGGAACACAAGCAGGGGGAGTGAGAGAGGGAGAAGCAGGCTTCCTGCCGAGCAGGGAGCCCGATGTGGGGCTCAATCCTGGGTCTCCGGGATCATGACCTGAGCTGAAGGCAGTCGCTTAACCAACTGAGCCACCCAGGCGGCCCCTTTTTCTAGCTTCTTATGGTGGAAGCTGACGTGATTGATTTTAGACCTTTCTTAGTCCTTTCTTCTTTTCTAATATTGCATTTAATGGTATAAATTAACCTGCAAGCACTGCTTTAGTGGTATCCCACAAACACTAATACGTTGACTTTTCAGTCTCCTTCAGTTCAAGATGTTTTCTGAAAACAATTTTGATTTCTTCTTGGATCCATGAGTTATTGTGAAGTGTGTTATTTAATTTCCAAATATTTAGTGATTTTCCAGACATCTTCCTGTTACGGATTTCTAAATCAGTTCCATTGTGGTCAGAGAAAATACTTTGCTTTTTGTTTTTTTTAAGATTTTATTTGTTTGAGAGAGAGAGTGAGCGAGAGAGAGCATGAGAGGGGAGAAGGTCAGAGGGAGAAGCAGACTCGCCACAGAGCTAGGAGCCTGATGTGGGATTCGATCCTGGGACTCCAGGATCATGACCTGAGCTGAAGGCAGTGGCTTAAGCAACTGAGCCACCCAGGCGCCCAGAGAGAATACTTTGTATAACCTGAATCCTTTTGCATCCACTGAGACTAACTTTGGGGCCCAGAATAAAGTCTTTATTGGTAATGGAGGGGAATTGCTTCATGTTGGTGCCCTGACAACTTTGCATATATCTGCATAATTCATGTAGGCAAGGCTTAACCACAGCTAATCAGTCTGGTCTTAGCAGAAAATGTGATTTCCCAAAACATTAGAACATGGGAAACTTGTGAGCAGCTGCTTCCAGGTCATTTCCCACATACTTTCCTATCTTTGAGGGAAGCTGTCAGGAGAGTTTTTCATTGCCTTAAAAATTCTGGGGAAGAAAGAAGGCTTTCTGTCTCACCCTGACCCCTTAGCATCTAGTTGCAGGCTATAAAAGTGCTTAGTTGCTTCATGAAATCAGCTCCTCAAGGGCTGGGTGTTCTAATACTTGTGTTGCCAATAATCTGGCCCCTTTTGTTTTGATGTTGTCCTATGCTACTCTTATTTTTGCTGTCTATGTTAAGTAATAAACCGAATCTAGCAAAGGTTTGTTCTCTTTTTTAAGATTTTATTATTTATTTGACAGAGAAAGAGACAGAGAGGGAACACAAGCCGGGGGAATAGGAGAGGGAGAAGCAGCCTCCTGCTGAGCAGGGAGTCCCATGTGGGGCTCCATCCCAGGACCCTGAGATCATGACCCAAGCAGAAGGCAGAGGCTTTAACCCACTGAACCACCCAGGCACCCCTCCCTTTAGTTCTTTATACATGTTTCCTTTAGTTCTTTAGGCATATTTATACTAGTGATTAAAAATCTTTGTCTAGTACAATCCAATATCTGGGCTTCCTCAAGGACACTTTCTATTTATTGCTTATTTTCCCCCTATGTATGGTCCATACTTTCTAGTTTCTTTGCAATTTTTAAATCTGCACATTTAAAATAATGTGGAATTCATATTTTTTCCTTCCTGAGCTTTGTTGTGCCTGCCATTTGTTGGTTTTGTTTCTGCTGTTCATTTAGTGACTTTTATGAAAGAATTCTGTGAAGTCTGTATTCTTTTTTTTAAAGATTTTATTTATTTAGGGGAGCCTGAGTGGCTCAGTCATTAAGTGTCTGCCTTCAGCTGAGGTCATGATCCTGGAATCCTGGGATCGAGCCCTGCATTGGGCTCCTTGCTTGGCGGGAAGCCTGCTTCTCCCTCTCTCACTCCCCCTGCTTGTGTTCCCTCTCTAGCTGTGTTTCTTTCTGTCAAATAAATAAGTAAAATATTTTAAAAGATATTATTTATTTATTTGAGAGAGAGAGTGAGACAGAGAGAGCACAAGAGGGGGAGGGTCAGAAGGAGAAGCAGGCTCTTCACATTACGTGTGTGTGTACGCGCGCACGCATAGATATATATACACACAATGGAATATTATTTAGCCTTAAAAAGAAAGAAGTTCTGGCATATGTTACATCATGGATGAACCTTGAAGACATGATGCTAAGTGAAATAAGTCAGTCATGAAAAGACAAATATTGTATGATCCCACTTATATGAGAGTAGTCAAACTTATAGAAACATAAAATCATATGGTGGTTTCCAGGGCCTGGGAGGAGGCGGGAATGGGGACTTGTTTAATGGGTATAAAGTTTCCGTTTTGCAAAGTGAAAAAGTTCTGGAGAACTGTTTCCTAATGATGAGAAAATACTAAACACTACTGGACTGTACCCTTGAAAATGCTTAAGATAGTAAATATACATTATGTGTATTTTACAATTAAAAGAACATGAACATTTACTATGTGCCTGGCATCTTTGGATACCCAGTGTCTAGATATAGTGGGTGCTCTTCATCTTTACCTCTAAGGGATATTTAGCAGCTGACACGTTACCATCTTGAAGTGCTTTTTCACTTAACTTCCAGGAATCCCATCTTGGTTCTGTTCCTGCCTCACTGGCTGCTCCTACTCAGTCTTTTTTTTTAAGATTTTATTTATTTATCTGACAGAGAGGGAGCTCACAAGTAGACAGAGAGGCAGGCAGAGAGAGAGGAGGAAGTAGGCTCCCTGCTGAGCAGAGAGCCCAATGCGGGCCTGGATCCCAGGACCCTGAGATCATGACCTGAGCTGAAGGCAGAGGCTTTAACCCACTGAGCCACCCAGGCACCCTCCTACTCTGTCTTTTGAGGGCTCTTCCTCATTTCCCTGACTTCTGTACATTGGGAATGCCCCAGGGCTTAGGACTCTGACCTCATCTGCACTCACTGCCTAGGTTATGTTCTCTAGTTTCATGGCTTTAAATAACACTGATATTCTGGTTACTCCTAAATGTGTTTCTTCAGCCTGTACCTCTCTGCTGATCTTGTCATCTCCAACCACCTACACAACATCTCTACGTGATATCTCGTTAGCATTTCAGACTGCAGAAAAACAAAACCAAACTCCCAATTTCTCTTCCCAAATCTGCTTCTCCAGCTGATTCCCAGGTCAATTAAAGCCTTTTGAACCACTCTTAACTCCTATCTTTCTCACACCCTATATCCAATCCAACAATATGTCCCTTCAGCTCTCCCTTCAAAATAATTCCAGAATGTATCTTATCTCTTCCACTGACCAGTATCAAGCCACCAAAAACCATTGTCTGATTTACTGCAATAGCCTCCTAACTGCCCTATCTTGCTTCCCTTTTCCCTGCTCCCCCTTGGTACTCTTGTAACAGCCAATGCTCTTTGGAAAAGGCAAGTCTGATCATGTCTCCTCCTCCAAACTCCGCAGTGGCTCCGTGTCACACTCAGAACAGGAGCCACACCTCAATTTTTTTTTTTTTAATTTTGACCGGGACCCCTGGGTGGCTCAGTCAAGTGTCTGCCTTCAGCTCAGGTCATGATCCCGGAATCCCTGGATTGAGTCCCGCATCGGGCTCCCTGCTCGGCGGGAATCCTGCTTCTCCCTCTCTCACTCCCCCTGCTTGTGTTCCCTCTCTAGCTGTGTTTCTCTCTGTCAAATAAACAAATAAAATCTTAAAAAAAATTTTTTTAAAGACTAGCAGGAGGCCTGATTCGTGGCTCGATCCTGGGACCCTAGGATCATGACCTGATCAGAAGGCAGAAGCTTAAAGGCTGAACCACCCAGGCGCCCCCAGGAGAGGCTTTTAATATTAAAGTTGGCCCAGGCGGGTCTGAGCAGAGCCATGCTGGCTTCAAGATCCATGCTCTAACAAGACTTTGAGATGTGAATACTTACAACTCCTTCCCACAAATGTGGAAGGGCTAAACATTCACCCAAGTTTGGATTTCTTCACCAGGTTATGCGGTCATTGAAACTTGACCCTTTTCGTCCTGAAATCCTTCCTCACAACTTTGTATGGCAGGAATGTATATCATTCTTCACTCTCTGGTGACTGTCCTATTAAGACAGAGCATTGGGTAAATAAACAGACTACTGGTTTGAAAGGCAAACTGAAGAGGATTTAAATGCTTTAGGAGCCCATCTTCATTCAAATAAGATATAATGCCCTATTTGCTCCAGTGTAAAGGTGAGATTAAACATTCATTGTGGAGATGAGGATGGGTTGAGACCTTTATAACCATTTGTTTTAACAGGTTTGATTAATAGTTCTAAGTGTGATCTGGTTGAGGTCCTTGAGAATCTTTCAAGGGGTCTGGAGGTCAGAAGTATTTTCATGACAGTAAGATATTATTTGCTTTTTTTCACACTCACTCTCTCACAAATGTAGAGTTTTCCGGAGGGCATCAAATATGTGATATCACAAGAGATTGAACTCAGCAGCATATATGAGAATCCAGCTTTTTTTTTAATTGTTACTAAAATTTTTTTTCCAGTGTTTCAAGATTCATTCCCCATTCCCCACACCCAGTGCTCCACGCTTTACGTGTCCCCAGTACCCACCACCAGGCTCTCCCATCCCTCCACCCCCCTCCCTCCAAGTCCCTCAGTTTGTTTCTGTGTCCAAAG
The DNA here is from genome assembly GCA_004023965.1 of Spilogale gracilis. Classification (NCBI taxonomy): domain Eukaryota; kingdom Metazoa; phylum Chordata; class Mammalia; order Carnivora; family Mephitidae; genus Spilogale; species Spilogale gracilis. Next base: position 52,323 of record PITA01010803.1, on the reverse strand, counting down.
TCTCTGTTGTTTCGTTTCCCTCCCTAGATTACCCTAGTTCCCATTTACTTTCCTTCTCCCACTGTCCTCCAGTTTACCCCTCATGCACCGCAAGTAAGTGAAACCATACAATACTTGACTTTCTCTTCTTGGCTTATTTCACTCAGTTATCCAACTTTTGTAGCAACATGGACTGGACTGGAAGAGAATCCAGCTTTTTAAAAAAAGATTTTATTTATTTATTTGACAGAGAGAAACACAGGTAGAGAGAACACAGGTGGGGAGGGATGAGAGAGGGAGAAGCAGTCTTCCCGCTGAGCAGGGAGTCCGATATGGGGCTCGATCCTAGGACTCTGGGATCATGACCTGAGCCAAAGGCAAATGCTTTTTAAAGACTGAGCCACCAGGTGCCCCAGATGTTTTCTATGAAACTAAACATTAAAGAGATTTGCAAACATGTAAAACGATGCCACTCTTCTCACTAAATTATCTTTTGTTTTGTTTGGAAAATGCTGTTCATATTAACATGTGATTTTTTAAAAAGCATGACCATTTGCGGCACTGGGGTGGCTCATTTGGTTAAGACGCTGCCTTCGGCTCAGGTCATGATTCTGGGATCTTGGGATGGAGCCCAACAGGGTCAGGTTCCCTGCTCAGTGGGGAGCCCGCTTCTCCCTCTGCCTGCCGCCCCACCTGCTTGTGCTTCCTCCCTCTCCCTCTCTCTCTCTCTCTCTCTCTCTCTCTCTCTCGGTCAAATAAATAAATAAAATCTTAAGAAAACAAAAATAAAAAGGATGACAATTCTTTAAGAATATAGCTTTTGGGGGCGCCTGGGTGGCTCAGTTGGGTAGGCGACTGCCTTCAGCTCAGGTCATGATCCCGAAGACCCGGGATCGAGTCCCACATCGGGCTCCCTGCTCGGCGGGAAGCCTGCTTCTCCCTCTCTCCCTCCCCCTGCTTGTGTTCCCTCTCTGGCTGTGTTTCTCTCTGTCAAATAAATAAAATCTTAAAAAAAAAAAAAGAATGTAGCTTTTGGGGGAGCGCCAAGCCCATTTTCCTCCCTCCATCCTGTTAGGCTGCTGGTTTTCATTGGTATGATGGAGCAGGATAGAGGGGGATAGGAATGAAGTCATTAAAATGTCAGAGCACATTCTTACCAAGATTCAGGCACTTTTCTTGAAAATAAATGCTCCTCAGATTGTTTCAAGCATTTGGCTAATGTCTACAACTCCCAGGAAGTTAATTTGGACATTTTTCTTTGGCTACTGTTAGCCAGTGTTCTCACGACTTTTAAGGAAGAATGGATTTGGGAGTTCCTTACTCTACCATTCAGAAAGTGTCATCCTCTTTTAGACATATTGCCCTGTTGTCTTGTTTGCATTGTGGCTAATGAAAAGTCGATGTCATTCTTCTCTTTTTCTCCCTTATGTAATACATCTCATTTCTCTGGCTGCTTTTAGGATTTTCTCTGTTATCAATAGTTTGGAGTAATTTCATTACAATGTGGTTTTCTGTAGTATTTTCCATGTTTCTTATACTGGAGTTCTTGGAACTTCTTAGATATGCGGGTTTATGTTTTTCATTGATTTTGGAAAGTTTTAGGACATTATTTCTTCACATATTTTTTCAGTCCCCTCTCCTCTCCTTTGAGGATTCTATTTCCCTGCATATAAGGCCATTTGAAATTGTCCCATAGCTCATTTATACCCTCTTTATTTATTTATTTATTTAGGATTCTTTTTCTTTTTTTAAAGATTTTATTTATTTGAGAGAGAGAGAGAGAGCGCACACACAAGCAAGGAGAGCAGCAGGCAGAGGGAGAGGGAGAAGCAGGTTCCCCACTGAGCTGGGAACCTGTGTGGGGCTTGCTCCCAGGGCCCCAGGATCGTAATCTGAGCCGAAGGCAGACACATAACCAACTGAGCCACCCAGGTGCCCCCACATTCTTTATTTTTCTGTTTCATTTTGTTAGTTTCTACTGCTGTGACTTCAAATCACCAGTGTTCTTCTGTGATGTCTAGTCATTAATCCTATTTAGTGTATTTTTCTGTAATTCATATACCATATAATTCATGTAAAGTGTACAATTCTTTTAGTATACTGTTGTGCAACCACTAGCACAGTTTTAGAACATTTTCATCACCCCAAAAAGAAACCTCATATTCCTTAGCAATCAGTGCCCTTTTCATCCCAATCAATGCCCTACCCCCACCCCGCACCCCTCTTGCTGCTTCCATTAGCCCTAGGCAACCACTAATCTACTTTCTTTCTCTATGGACTTACCTATTCAGAACATTTCATAAATGGAATCATACAATATGAGTTCTTTGTTGGCTGGCTCCTTTCACTTAGCAAACTATTTTCAAGGTTCTTTCATGTTGCGGTACATACCTCGTGCTTCTTTTTATGCCTGGGCAAACAGACATCATAAATTTTACTTTTTTAGGTGCTGGAATATTTTTTTAAAGATTTCACTTATTTATTTGAGAGAGAGCAGAGAGCAAAGCCGGGTGGGGGAGGGGCAGAAGGAGAGGGAGAGGCAGAATCCCTGCTCAGCAGGGACCCCAACCCCCAGGGCCCAAGGATCAATACCTGAGCCCAAGGCAGACACTTAACCATCCAAGCCAGCCAGGCACCTGGAGAGATCTGTTTGGATACGTTAAGTCTGACATACTTTATGAGACATCCACAGGAAGATGTCAAACTGGCTATAACATATATAAGTCTGACATTCAGGAAAGAAGTCTAGGCTAGAGGCCTAAATTAGTGCATCTCCCAAATATTTGCAATAATTAAGGCTATGAGACAAAATGAAGTCATGCAGGCAAAGAATATTGCCTACAAAAGCAAGGGGGCAGAGTCACACCCAAGGACACTCTAATAATTGGGAATAAGATAAAGGTGGTCGAGTAGCGGTAAATGCAGGAGAAAACCCAAGAGAGTGAGAGTAAGAAACTGTGGAATGCATTGGGCAGCCACAGGAGAGGGCAACTGCCAGTAAGGAAGTGACTTCTGGTTTGGCAGGATTGTTATTCACAGGTGATGTAGTTCAGAGCCAGTCTTAGAGACATGGGGAGTGGCACAACCCAAATGAATTAAGTTATATATGGTCTGGGACACAAGGAAGTAGAGACTGAAGAAGGCCAGAAAATTGGCTTTTCCAAGGAACCTAACAATGGAGTCACGCATACGGCAGGATATGGAGCCCAAATTCACAATATGCTGACAACATCATACATGAAACCACCTAGATGACCATCAGTAAGAGAACAGTTGAACAATGCTACATTTATTCCACGGAACGTGATGAGTCAGTTAAAAAGTTGGAATTAAAACATATCCAACATATATTAATAGAATCTTTAAAAAGCATCAAAGCAATACTTGAGAAAAAGTATTTTCTTAAAATGCCTTTGAGGAAAAGGTATCAATGTCAATAACTTGATTGTAATATTTACCATCATTTTACATGTGACCTTTGGGGGAAACCCTTAAAAATACATCTGATTTCCCTGTATTATTTCTCAAAACTACGTGTGAATCCAGTTACCTCCAGAGTTTCAAGTTGAACTAAAAAGTATTTCCAGTATGCACATCATTGGGCTTTTTTTCCACAGAAAGCATGTATACCTCTCACCATTAAAAACCTCATTTTTCGGGGCGCCTGGGTGGCTCAGTTGGTTAAGCGACTGCCTTCGGCTCAGGTCATGATCCCGGAGACCCGGGATCGAGTCCCACGTCGGGCTCCCTGCTCGGCGGGAAGCCTGCTTCTCCCTCTCTCACTCCCCCTGCTTGTGTTCCCCCTCTGGCTGTGTTTCTCTCTGTCAAATAAATAAAAAATTAACAAAAAAAACCCTCATTTTTCATTCTGTAAACAAAACCAAGCAAGAGGAGGGGCTGGCTTCCCTTGGGCAAGGGGAGTTTCAGCTTTCAAGGTCTCCCGGTCCGCGCCCGCCTCCCCCCTCGCCCCCCTCGCCCCCCTCGCCTCTCTAGAAATCTGGGAGGACTGGTATTTCCAACAAGAAAGGCCCCTCTAGCCCTCCTTGGAGGCCCACGTCTCGTTATCCCAGAAAGTTAACGCCTCTCGCTCTCACAGCAGGAGCGAGCTGGGGAATGGTCGGCCCTATTCCGCTCAGCGAGGACAAGTCTCTCTCGCCCACCCGCCTCGGCTCCCTAAGACAGCCAGGTCCTCGCACAGCCTCTCCGGGGGATGCAGCTATGGCTCGGTTTGCTCCAAAGACCTGGAAAGCGGGTGAGCAGGGCTGCGGTCGCGTTTTCCGGCCGGGATGAGTCACTTCCGGTTACAGACTCCCTCCCCCCGGAAGTGAGACCTGATGTAAACACCGGAGCCGGGTGTCAGGGCCCGGGAGGTCAGAAAACCGGGTCGCGGGCGGCACCGACAGCAGAGGTTGGGATCGGGAACGCACCGAGGTCAGGTCAGTGCAGGCAGCGGGGAACTAGGGCATGATCCCAGAGTTGGTTGGAGTTTGGGGGAGGATTGGGGTGGAGGGGCCCTTGAACAGATGTCTTGGTGGATGGTTGTGCGGCTTGGACAGGGAGCTTAAGTGGGTGCTAGTGTTGGAAGGAGTATGAGGGCGGTCTTGGACATGAGGAAGTGGTGGGGATTGAGGCATCCCGGGGCAGTGTTTTTAAGTGGCAAGGGTCTTTGGAATAGGGGTCCAAAAAGGGGTCTTGGAAGGTGGAGCTATCCATAGAATGAGTCTTTGGGGACTGAGGCAGTCCAGTGGAGGTGGTACAAAGTGGGGAAAGGTAGGTTTGAGCTCTTGGAGGATGGGGAGAGAGTGTGCTTGGGCAAAGATCTTGGGGAGATGGGGGTTTGAAGGGAGTATGGATGCTGTAGGACAGGAATATTAGAGGGGTCTGAGGCAGGCATCTTGGTGGGGTTGAGCTGTTCCAGGTAGGTGTTTGGGAGGTGTGTCCTGGGTAAGTCTTGATGGGGAAGGGTTCCCCTGGGGCAGGGTGTTTGGGTAAGAGGATAGAGAATCTGGAGGAGGTATGTAAAGGGAATGGGATTCCTGGGAGTAGGTTCAAGCCAGTCTGTGTTGGAGTCAGGGACAGAAAAGCACATGGGTTGGGATATCCCAGGGTGGGCAATTTGGAGTGATAGGGGAATCTGATGTAGGGTCTTTAGGGCATAAGGAGGTCTGGAGGAACATCCAGGCTGGCTCTGGTTGGGCAGAAGTTAGCATGGCGCGAGAAGGGTCATCTGGATCTAGGTCTAGGATCCCCAAGGGGTTTAGAGAAGCCTGGGAGGAGGTAAGGTGTGAAAAGACTCTGAGATGGTGGGATAGTTTGGGAGCCTCAGAAGGTCACGAGGAGGGGAAGTCTTGTGGATGGTGGACTAACCATGGCCGGTCTCAGGGCCAGGTCAGGGAGGTGTGGGGTCCTAGCCCTTTTCTCTGTTTATTGACATGTGGAGTCGGATGCTAGGTCCAGGTGTGAAGATGAGAAGCGAATGGGGGGTGGTTACAGGCCATGTGGGGCATTAGGCCAGGATTGGCTGGGGGTGGGGAAGAGATATCACTAGGGCACCCTCTACCACTTTACTTCCTGACACACAGTGAGGGCCATGGAGTAAGAAGGAAGTGGGGAGTCCAACCAAGTCAAGGTAGGCCTGGAGCTGGGGTCACCCAAGTGTGAGAAGATGGAGAAGTTCCTGGCCATGCTTTTTGGGGTCTTGGAAGCATAGAGTGGAGACCCCAGGACTATCCCCCTGTCCTGTTGTCTTTGTAGTCCTGCTGGGGGTAGTAGGTAGCAGAGGAGGAGGAAGAAGAAATTTGAGGACAGGCATTCTAGGACTTGGAGGGCAAACCACAGACTCTTCCCAACTCTACCCCTCATTTGTGTTCAGGGAAGCAATCCTGGACCATGACTCAGCAGCCACTTCGAGGCGTGACCAGTCTGCGTTTCAACCAAGACCAAAGTGAGAGAGGCTCATGCACCCTTGTGGATGGGAGGGAGGGACGGAAAGAATGGCCAGAGGTGGATGTTAATCCCCTAACTTCCATCGGGCATCGTTTGAGGCAGCCCATATTTCCCCCATCCCGCAGGCTGCTTTTGCTGCGCTATGGAGACTGGTGTGCGCATCTACAACGTGGAGCCATTGATGGAGAAGGGACATCTGGGTGAGCCGTTGGTGGGGCAGGGGCAGTGGGCAGCAGGGATGGGCTGGGCATTGGCTCCCACCCCTACTGACACCCTGGTCCTTGTCCAGACCATGAGCAGGTGGGCAGCATGGGCCTGGTGGAAATGCTGCACCGCTCCAACCTGCTGGCCCTGGTGGGTGGTGGTAGCAGCCCCAAGTTCTCAGAGATCTCAGGTAAGTGCCCTCATCCCATCCTGCCCTTGGCCCAGATTCCCTGGAATCCTAGCTTCCTCCAGGCACCCCAAGGCGGTGGCAGATGAAGATGTTAGGGCATCTCAGAGTCACACAGTGAGGTCTACAGCTCAGAAGCCGTGGGTCTTAGGGCTTGAGAACCTGGGTGTTTTGCCTTTGCTTAGCACTTACTGAATAGCTCCTCTATGCCTTGTCCTTACCTACAGCGCACTTGCCTTGAGCCCGTGTTGTTCTAAGCACTTTATGGGTATAAACTCATTTAATCTTCACGGTACCTCTACATAGCAGGAAGTATTGTTATCCCCACTTTTACAGATGAAGAAACTGAGGTCCAGAGAGGTTAAGGGACTTTTCCAAAGTCACACCACCAATAGATCTTAAAATATTGGAACCATCTCCGCAGTGCCCTCTGGCTTTGGGCCTCAAGAGTCATCATGTTCTAAAGCTTTTTGCTGATCCCCTTGGGACACGGCAAGAGAGGCCCTAGGCGAGTCATGGAGCCCTAGGATTCATCGTGGAAATCTCCTAGGGGTACGGACTGGGAGCCTGGAGGAAGAGCTAGTTACTGATGGGAAGTTACAGGCCTGAGTATGAATCCCCGCTTGGTTGCTGATGGGCAGTGAGGTCCTTGGTCCTATACTCAACCCCCTTGAGCCTCAGCTTCTTCATCTGCAAATGAGTATAACAGTCTGAGAAACCTACCCTTTCAGGAATCACAGGTGTTCGTGCCGTATGAGGCTCATATTGGTGTCAGCAGAAGATTAAGCAAGTGGGTTGAGGTCCCATGGGGAGTAGGGGTGGGTCTTGTGTTACCAGGGCTGCCCCTCACCCTAAACCTTGGCCCCGACAATGCACCCACCTGCCCAGCAGTGCTGATCTGGGACGATGCCCGGGAGGGCAAGGACTCCAAGGACAAGCTGGTGCTGGAGTTCACCTTCACCAAGCCAGTGCTGGCTGTGCGCATGCGCCATGACAAGTGAGCCTGAGGAAGGACTGGGGTGGGGGAGGTAGGAGGTCCCCACAGTAGGCAAAAGGGTTAGTCTTCGATGGACATCCTGCCCTCCCTCCCCTCATGGACACCCTGCATTGTGTGATGCCCACAGAATTGTGATCGTGCTGAGGAACCGCATCTACGTGTACTCCTTCCCCGACAGTCCCCGAAAGCTGTTCGAGTTTGACACTCGGGACAACCCCAAGGGTGAGAGGACCCAGATACGCAGGTGTGAGGGCGGGAGGCGGTGGATGGGGCAGAAGTGAGAGAACACAAGGGGGCAAGAGAGGGCAGGGAGAGAGTCTCTGTGCAGAGAGGCTCATATTCCCAGTGTGTCCATCTTTCCCTCCCTTAGCCAGTTCTCTCTTCCCACCCCTGAGGCCCCCAGAGAGCAGGGCAGGAACACCCAGTAAGGATGTCAGGTGGCTGTGCCAAGGATCCTTGTGCCCTCCTGGGGCTTCTGCAGCGGCATTGGGAGGTGGAGAACCTGCCTCACTGCTGGGGAGCGCAGCAGACAATGGGCCCCCTGAGGGTTCGGTGGAGGCCATATATCACAGAAGGTCAAAGTCTGGCCCTTACCCAGCTTCTGTCCGTTCCGAGACCCTCCCTGGCCCACTGCCTAGCCCTGCCTCCCCTTTACCAGCTTACCCCCTCCCCTGACACTTTGTCCTCACACCCTAGGGCTCTGTGACCTCTGCCCCAGCCTGGAGAAGCAGCTGCTGGTGTTCCCAGGACATAAGTGCGGCAGCCTGCAACTTGTGGTGAGCCATCCAGTGGGCCAGGGTAGGTGTGCAGGCGGCTGGGCTGGCTCTCTCTGCGGATGCTTGGCCTCTGCCTTCCATGCTACCCCAAGCCCAGACTGCTGCTTCTCCCACAGGACCTGGCAAGCACAAAGCCTGGCACCTCCTCTGCTCCGTTCACCATCAATGCCCATCAGAGCGATGTGGCCTGTGTGTCCCTGAACCAGCCAGGCACGGTAGTGGCCTCCGCCTCCCAGAAAGGCACCCTGATTCGCCTCTTTGACACACAGTCCAAGGAAAAACTGGTGGAGTTGCGCCGAGGCACTGACCCTGCCACCCTCTACTGGTGAGCACAGGGTATGTGTGGTGAGCTGGGTGACCCCCTGCCACCTGACCTGTGGGCATCACCGCCAGTGTGTCTTCCAGCATCAACTTCAGCCATGACTCCTCATTCCTCTGCGCTTCCAGCGATAAGGGCACGGTCCATGTCTTTGCTCTAAAGGACACACGTCTCAACCGCCGCTCTGCGTGAGTACTCCTTGCCCAGCCCTGCCCTGTCCCCGTCCCCTTGCCTGTGTCCCACACCTGGGCTCAGCCAGTGCTGCCTGCAGGCTGGCTCGCGTGGGCAAGGTGGGGCCTATGATTGGGCAGTACGTGGACTCTCAGTGGAGCCTGGCGAGCTTCACCGTGCCTGCCGAGTCAGCCTGCATCTGCGCCTTTGGTCGCAATACTTCAAAGAACGTGAACTCTGTCATTGGTGAGTGGGAAGAGCCCTTGACTCTTGACCGGGGGTGCTGCATGGGCAAAGTCCTCCAGTTTGGATCTGCAGGAATTTTAGGGCATGGGAAGCCTGAGAGTGCTAGAGTAGGCTGCTCAACTCCATCGCCAGAGGGATGGCCTGAACAAAGGCCTGGAGGTAGACCCTGGGCCATGGGACAGTGGAAGGGGTTGGAGCGGGCAGGTTCAGCAGCCTTTAAGCTTTTACCGGTTCTCCCTCCCTCTTGCAGCCATCTGTGTAGATGGGACCTTCCACAAATATGTCTTCACTCCTGATGGAAACTGCAACAGAGAGGCTTTCGATGTGTACCTTGACATCTGCGATGACGATGACTTTTAAGGACACTGGGTTGTGTGAGGGACCTGCCGTGGTAGATTGCAAAGCCTTCAGGGGGTCAGGAGTGCTGTGGAAGCTACCAGCCAGCAAGCATTAATGGGGCAGGTGCCCACCTTCCATGCAGCAGCGCAATGCCTAAACAGCTCACTTCCCCTGCAAACACTTCTTGGGGACTGTGTGCCTGCAGGGCCAGGCCAGGGACCCAGGGAGGGAGGAGGCCCCCCCTGGGACTCCCAGCCTGAAGACTGCCAGCAACCTAGAGGGAGTGCCCTAATGCACCCATGGGGATTAAAAAAAGCTTCCCAGAAAGAGCCATCTCTGATGTGGTGAATATGAATAAAAGGCCCTTGATAGTATTTATGGCTGGACCTGGGGTGTGGGGTGCACTGGTGGGGCCCAGAGGAGATGGAGCTGAAAAGGCCTTGCGGGAGTGTCCAAGTAGGTGTGGCCCTCTTGGATCCTAACAGGAAGGAAGTGGGATCCTGCAATCCTGCCAGAGTCAGAATCTGACAGCCCCTGTCTGTCCCAGAAAGTGTCTCTGCCTGTCCTAGAACATGGGGCTGTGTGCCTGAGCCTTCACCACGGCTCAGAACAGCCTCTGGGGCGCCCCCACCTGGGGGTGGATGGGAGCGCCTTGCCCGGCGGCGGAGACTTGATTTCCCGGCAGCCCTTGCTGCCTTACACTTCCGGCGTGTTGCCGGCATTTCCGGTCATGTGCACATTGCTCCTGCGTAGTCCGCCTAGGTACTTGAGTCCTCAGCTGCTGCACCTAGACTCCATTTCCCGGTGTCCCTCGCGGTGGCGCGGGGTGTAACGGGGGTTGTAGTCCGGCCGCTCTTCTGACTGGTCCAGCTACATCGACCGGCAGGATGTCGGAGGTGCGGCTGCCACCGCTACGCGCCCTGGACGACTTCGTTCTGGGGTCCGCGCGGCTCGCGGCTCCGGATCCGTGCGACCCGCAGCGATGGTGCCACCGCGTCATCAACAACCTCCTCTACTACCAAACCAACTACCTTCTGTGCTTCGGCTTTGGTCTCGCTCTGGCTGGGTGAGGGAGGGAGTGAGACGCGAGTTGGTCGGGGACGCCTGCGGGCAGGGAGGGTGGACCCGTCGGGTTTTGAGGAATGGGAGGGGGATGCAAGGCTGGAAGGTCGAGTCCATCAGAGATGGTAAACCTCCGGGGCCTGGGAGGGGAGACTCGAAGGAAGTCAAACGTGGGTTAGGACTGCTTGGGGTGGGATGCGGCCTGAGGATAGAGGATCGTGGAGATGGAGAATGTGGGACTGGAGAGGAAACTGGAGGGGGAAGGAGGGGGGCTAGAAGATAAAGAGGGCCTGGAAGTGAAAGTGGGGATGGAGGGAGAGGACGTGAGTGATGGGGCCAGATTAAGGCGGCCTTAGAGGACGTCGGGCAGGGACAGAGATGAACAGGGACGTGGTCAAGTTTAAGGGTTGGGCGGGTGGGCTTGTGGAGGCTCTGGGCGTGGAGAGGAGCCTGGCTGTGATTGGAACTTTCCAGGAGCAAATACCTCTTGGGGAACTTGAACCAAGAGGGAGGACCCAGTGGTGGAAGGCCTGAGACCAGAGAAGGATGGAGAACCTGAGGGGACTTGGGCGGGGTTGGAAGTTAAGAGTGGTACTGAAAGTATGGAAGGGGTTCTAGCAATGATGGAGGAAGAGATCAAGGAAGTGGAAACCTGGATAGGGAATTTGAAGGAGAGGAAGTCTGTAATGGGTCTTGTAAAGACTCTGGGTCCGCGGAGAGGGAAATGTCTGTGGAAACCTGGATAGGGAATTTGAAGGAGAGGAAGTCTGTAATGGGTCTTGTAAAGACTCTGGGTCCGCGGAGAGGGAAATGTCTGAAGACAGAAGGAATCTGCAGGGTTGGGCCCAACGGGTGGATTTGGGGGCGGGTTGGGGTGGGGTCTGGAGGGTTGGAGAAGGGCCCCGCGGGGGTTAGTGCTGGAAGAAAAAGCTGGAAAGGGCTGGGAGCCTGGAGGCCTAGCGGGATGAGAGGGCCTGAAAGCTAAGGAAGATGGGACTGTAGGACTGACGAAAAGGAAATGAGGGCCCCCAGGGCTCCTGGGAGTCGGAAGCCCTGGAGAGTGGAACCGTTCGGAGACAGGGCTGGCATTAGTTATTTGCCGGGCTATAAGGCCCTGAGAGGGGGAACCAAAGCTCTTGGGGTCCAGCATTGAGTGGATAGGGAGGCTTGGAGGCTGGGCAGCCCTCTCGCCTTCGGCCGGGCTAGCTCAGTTCCATTGTCCTCGCAGGTACGTGCGCCCGCTGCACACCCTCCTAAGTGCACTGGTAGTGACGGTGGCCCTTGGCGCCCTGGTGTGGGCGGCTGAGACTCAAGCAGCCGTGCGCCGCTGCCGCCGCAGCCACCCCGCCGCCTGCCTGGCTGCAGTGCTTGCCGCCGGCCTCCTTGTTCTCTGGGCCGTGGGCGGCGCTTGCACCTTCCTGCTGAGCATCGCCGGGCCCGTGCTTAGTGAGTATCTGCTACCCGGCGATAGCCCAAAAAACGGTTGGCGCTTGTGCACAGTGGCAGGCCAGCCCTGCCCTAAGAGGGGGCGGGGACACCAGGCGGGCGTGGCCACACCTCCTTCACCGACCGCCTTCCCAGGCTTTGCCTTCCTTCTTCTAGGAACGCCCCCCTTACTACCGCCCTTTCAGGCCTTGATCGTGGCGTTAAGCGTCTTACCCCCACCCCACCCCCGCCACGTCCGGGTTACCCAGCGCCCTCCCTGGCCACGCCCTGTTGCAAAGCTCATTACTCGGCCACGCTTTCAAATCGCAGGCATCCTGGCCCCTGACCACTCTATGGGCCTGCCCGTGCTCCAGTTCTCCATTGTGGGCCCCCATTGGCTAAAAGCTGGGGTCTCATCCCACTGACCCCACTCCTCTCGGCACTGCCCCCAGTGATTCTGGTGCACGCCTCGCTGCGCCTGCGAAACCTCAAGAACAAGATCGAGAACAAGATTGAGAGTATTGGTCTCAAGCGGACGCCAATGGGGCTGCTACTGGAGGCGCTGGGACAAGAGCAGGAGGCTGGATCCTAGGGGTCTGGGATCTGCACCCAAGACCTGGAGAACGCCACCCTCACCCCGGCCCTGTACCGGGACCCAGAGCCCTTTCCTAGCCCTTGAAATAGAGGGCCCCTTCCAGTTCAAAAAGCAGAGGATGTCTGCGACGCTCCCCGCCCCAGATCCAAAATTGGGATATCCCTGCTACCCAGCCCGTTACCTAAAGGACCACTCTTCCCCAGCCCTGAACTTGGGGTTTGAAGCCGAGCATCCGTGGCCAACCTCAAACTCTGGACCCAGAGATATTCCCTACCCCAGTCTGGGACCCACCCATCTCCCATGCTCAGTCCCAAAGCTGGGATCTGGGACTAATAAGGCTTTTCCAGACCCTACCCCATCTTTGAAACCAGGTCAGGGCACTGCCAAACCTTGAACCTAGGACCCAGTGTTCCCAGCCCTCATCAGGACAGAGAATTCAGGCATCCTGACCCTGTTGAACCCTTGGTTCTGTGTGACCCAAACACCAGTCCCACTTGCCTCTCTCCTCTCCTTAGGGGTTCTGCCCCCCTCTCCAAAGTTCCACAGTGATGAGGACCAAGGGGTGGGGTGGGGGTAGCCCTGACCCGGAATGGGGCATCTGTAATCAGTTTTACCACAACAATAAAGGCTGGTGCATATTTCGAGCCAACGTGGGCTTCCTGGGTCTAGGCCGTTTGTTTCAGTGGCCAGAAGTGGCCTTCTGCTTTTCAATTCTGCTGGACTCTTTCTGACTAGGTCTCTTTGTGTCGAGTATGTAGACTGAGGGGGCCGGGGGAGCCCTCTGTTCCTCCGTCCAAGCAGTTACCTCTTGGGCAGCATTCACCCACAAGGCAGTTAAGGGCAGGGCATTCCCTATCATTTGTATTACAGAGGGCTCCTGCTCAGAGCTGGCAAGGAATTGGGGCGCAATTGCTGAAGTGGAGTGCTGGGTGAAGTTGCTGCCCCACATTACAGTAAGTAAAGCCCATTATCATAATGATAGCATTATCAGAGGCTATTCCCAGTGTTTGTCTGATGATCTGGCATAAAAATATCTTACCTGGTCTTAGCTACAGGTGTGGGCCCCCAAGGCAAGGTGGACAGTGGAGTGACACATGGGTTCGGTTTACACATTTATTATAGAAACCCCTTCCAGTGTGGGTAGTGTCTTGGGCCCAGATCCATTGGTAGAAAAAGAAAAGTTTAACACCAGATAAAGGAGGTAGGGGGGACCCCCCCCAGCTCCAGAGTCACAGATAGGTATAGAAAACACAGCTTGTGTAGATTTGTTTAAAAAGTGGTGGGTGGAAAGAAAGCCAAGGAAGATGTAACATAGCCTGTGGCCAGATGTCACCTGAGGATTTTCCAGGCACCAAGCAGATGCCAGGCTCCACCACCGCAGCATCCCAGGACACAACACACCCGGCCGCTCTGCCCTTTGGCCCTCCTGTAGGGCTGGCTTCCTGACTGGGAGAGGTAGGGCGGGGCTTGGGCCATCTCATCCTGTGGGCAGAGGCAACAGGCACAGACAGGCAGACAAGGACTGGGGCTCCCCTCGGGCAGACCTAGGGGTAGGAAAATGAACCCAAGCCCCCTAGCCAGACTTCAGTCCTTCCGAATGTGGGCAGAGAGCCCACTTCCCCAGGAACTGCCCTGGTAGGGGTTTGCAGTGGGTTCTGTTCATACCAGAGTCTCCTGGCTGCCCTGAACAGGGCCCTGAGACCCTATATGGTCCATTTTTTTTGGGGGGGGGAGGTTCCTGAATGGAACAGGCTAGGCGTGGGGACAGGAATGAACCCAACCAGGACAAGATCACAGTTTTCCTTTTATAAAACGTCTAGTGTTGGGGGAAGACAGTGAATACCTAAATCACAAGTGTAAACAGAAATGGAGGAAGGGACCATTACACCATCCTCCCTCTTTTAAGCTGGCTGAGGGCCCCAGTTCCCAGCACAGTGTGAGAGGGGAAGCAAGGTGTCAGACACCTTCATGGGTCCACAAGGAGCCAGGGGCCTTGGAAGATCAGGTCGGCACCCCCAGGACTGAGCAATCACACCCCAGGGTTCAGCGAGGTCAACTGTGTGCTCCTCAGACTAAAGTTGTGCCCAGGCCAACAAGGGGCATATCATAATGGGTCAGACCAGTGTTCCTGGGGTCTGGGGGTCAGAACTGGAGGACTGCTCCCCCTCTAGCGTCAGGTCACTTAAACGAGCGCTCAGCTCCGAGGGGTACAGGAAGTCCGCGTAGTATCTTTAGAAGGGGTAGCAGGAATCCGGACAGGGGTAGCAAGACAGAGAAGAGAGGAAAAGACGGACAAAACAGAGAAAGAGAGGAAAAGAGGCTCGTTAAAGAGGTGGAGGCAGGCACAGGACAGCACCTTTAGGCTCACAAGCGTGGGGGTGCGGCAAAAGGAAGAGAAAGGCGAGGGGCTGGGGAAGCCCTTCCTCCCAGCACCCTGCTTTCAAGGCTCATTTTCAGCGGACATGCACTGTTTTGTTCAAATATTAGAATTCTTCTGCAGCTTGGTAGATAGCTGCTGCTGCTCCTGTCAGGGCCCAAGACACCCATCCACCGAGACCCCATGGAATCGTGCAAGTCAGGCAGGACCCAGGACCCCGAGGCGAGGCTGCAGCTAGTTCTGTCGCGGCCTGAGTCACTAACTCTCGTGACTGGCTGCTCCCCAGCCTGGATACCTTTGCCATCTGCCTCCAGAGACCCCTACCCATCAGTAAAAGCCCCCCCCATACCTGCCAGAGACAGGGGGTGCCGTGAAACTCCTCGAGTGCGGGAGCGGTGCCTGGCTGGGGGCCCCATACAGCGCCTGGCCCACCTCACAGCAGCGGGCATGAAGGAAGGGTGGGTGCTGTGGGCCCACGTGGGGGAGCACAGGCCGGCGCTGGGGCCCGGCGGCCAGTCCCGAGTTGCGGATGTACCAGTCCCGCAGCCCCTCCAGGGCAAGGTTCTTATGGCCGCTGCGCTCACTGGCCAGGGGGACACGGGTGGGTGGGGGCATCCACAGCAGAGGGTTTGGATGGGCCTCTGGCCCCTCAGTGGCCTCCAGCGGCAGGCCACAGGGTTTGGTGCGGGTGGCTCGGGTGTGGGGGTCCTTGCTGCGGAGGAGGGGGCTGCTGCCATCGGCTGTGTACACAGGTGGAGGGCCTGGGAGCATGGCGAGGAGCCCATCCCGGCGGGACAGTGGTCCTGGGACCTCGGCTGCAGGCAGCAGCTCCCCCCAGCCTGCCCCGCCGCCAGTGCTGCGGGTCAGGCCCCGATCCAGGGAATAGTCCAAGAGGAAGTCCCCACACACAGGTGGGAGCCGGGGGGCCCCACGGGAGGCAGGGGCAGCTGAGCTGGGCCGGGCAGCCCGGGGAGGATCTGGGGGGCCAGCTGTGCGGGAGGAGAAGGCAGGGGTTGGTTGTGGGCGCTCATATAGCACCTCACTGCTCTTGCAGACCGGGGGGCCAGCAGCAGGGGGAGCCAGAGGTGCAGGCGGGGAGCCAGCTCCCCCACCAGCCGCCCTGTCCACAAGCAGGGCCTCAGAGCTGTTGCTGCGACGGGTGCGGGCTGCGAAGAGGGAGGCACGGTCAGAAGCAGGGTCTGCCCGGGAGAAGCCCATCTGGGAGTCCTGGCTGCCGGACCACTGGCGAGAATGGAGGCCTTCAGGTCTGGGGACGCAGAGGCGGGTGTGACAGGACTGCAATCAGAAATCTCAGGCCGCATGCCCACCGTACCCCCCACTTCTTCCTGAGCTTCCACTTGCGCATCTCCAAAAGAGACCCAGGATCAGAGACCTCATGTATAAAGGGGTTAGGCAGGGGCAGGGAAAAGGTAGCAGAGGTTCTGTCCCATGCTGGGGGGGCAGAGGGATGGAAGACGTATGGGGCGTGTTAGCACCGAGGGAGATATGAGAGTGTGCAGGGCTAGAGGGGAAGGACTGACAAGGAAGGCTGGCAGAGGGCTCTTCCCAACACGTGGGGCCCCCTGCCCCTCCAGAGTGGGGGTCCTAATCCCTGGGCCTGCAATTCAATTTCCTGAACTCTCTGCCCCTCCCATGTGTCTGAACCACATCAAACTATCAGCCCAACAGCCACGGTTCACAGGATGCAAGTGCCATAAGGACAAGGCCTTTGTTCTACTCACGGCCTGGGAAAGGCAGGCGCTAAGCAAGTATTTGAGAAGTAGGGGGGTGCAGTGTTTAAAAGCACTGGTTCTAGAGTCAAACCAGCCTGGGTTCGAACACTGGGTCATCGGTTTACTACCAAGTCACTTAACCTCTCTGTGCTGCAGGCTCCTCATCCGTAAAATGGGAATAACGACAGCACCTACCTGGCAGGGTCTTACGACAATTATAGGAGTCGATACCATGCAGAGCATGGGTCCCCAGCAGAGCTCAGGAGCTCAGTACATGTTAACCAGAACTTACTACGCCCACAGCGTCCTTCTGAGGCAAATATTACACCCATCTCACAGATGAGGAGCCAAGATTCAGAAAAAGGAAGTGACTTGTTCCACATATACCTTTCAAAGCCCTGCGTCTCACACCCCACACCCTTTGCTAATGCTCTCCTAGTCAGAACAGTTCGTTCTTTCAGTCCTCAGAGTCTCCTTACTTGCAGAGCTGGGGGCCAGCGCC
This sequence comes from Spilogale gracilis, assembly GCA_004023965.1. Lineage (NCBI taxonomy): Eukaryota > Metazoa > Chordata > Mammalia > Carnivora > Mephitidae > Spilogale > Spilogale gracilis. The sequence continues at coordinate 35,465 of PITA01010803.1, read as the reverse complement.
CCGGGTGAGGACAGGAGTGGCAGGCACGCTTCGCCCTTCAAAACTGGAGGCACTCCTGGGTAGCGAACGTGTGGGGCTAAATAAACAGAGATGGGAGGATTCCAGGTTAGAGACTATATCCTCCAGCAGGCCCCTCCTGCCTACCCAGGCTCAGGATCCCCCTCGTAGCTCCCAGAGAAGGGACTAGGCTCACCTGGTGGGGCTGGCCACAGAGTTCCTCCGGCTCTTCAGATCCGCATAAAGATCTGACGGGGGTGGCTTCCATGGGGTTCGCCGCTCAGGGCTGCCCCCGGATATGACCCGTAGCTGGTCCCAGGCCTTGGGTGGCGAGGGGCGCTCAGCCAGAGGGAAGCAGCCACGGGGTTCTTCTGGGAGGAAGGAGAAAGTGGGGGAGAAGTCAATGGGGGGGCTGGATGCGTTGTGGGCAGGGCAAAGAGTGGGGGTGGGAAGTGGTAGAGGGTGGGGTGGAACCTAAGGCGCGAGGCTGTGACTTGGGATGAGGAGCTGGGCAGCGTGAAGCAAGAAAGATGGGGGCCCCCACGAGGACGGGGCATGGCTCAGGAGGAGTTAAAGAGGGAGTGGAGGGGCTAAGCATCAAAGCAGGGGTGGGTCTGGGGGACAGAGGTCCTCACCATTATCATGGCTGGCCCCAGACTCCGAGAGGGAGCTGCTCTCCGAGTGCAGAACTCCGTCCTCTACAGGCGAGAAGGGGAGACCCAGGCCTATCAAGGCAAGGCCTGGGTACCATCCCCTTAGACCCCAGATGGTCTCCTCCCCACCCCATTCCTTCCCAAGAACCCACCTTTACCTGAATCCAAGACCACCTGAGGCTTGGCTCCTCGTTTTCCTGGGGCCATCTGGTCAAGTTCCCAGCAGCCCACCCTCACCATAGAGCCCGTTTATCTCGACTCCTCTTATGGGTCAGTTCCCTTCAGCTCTGCCTGGCTCCCACTTTTCACCGGCTGTCTACCCCACCCCCACCCCTACCAGGTCCCTCGGTCAATGCCCACGCTCCTGCTTTCGCTCGTGCAGTGACAGAGGTCTGGCTCACCTTGGCTGAGCTGGGTGAGGCGTGTGCCCAGGCACACTCCCTGGGCGGTGATGACGGCTCCCGGGGCCAGGGCCAGGGGCTGTGGTGGGGGGAGCCCCGGAAGGCCGAGGCGGGTCCGGAGGTCCCCCAGCTGTTCTTCCAGCTCATGCAATCTCCGCAGTGCATCTGCCTGCACCTGGCGCCGGCGGCGGCGCTGCTCAATGCTCAGTTCGGGGGCCAAGGCCAGGCGGCGGGCAGCCGCTGCAATCTGCTGCTGTACAGACACCTCCCGCTCCAGGGCCTCAAGAGCCAGTTCCTACGGGGCCAGCCGAGAGGGCAGGACAGGACTGAGAGTCTGACATGGCTAAGCACAGGGCCCGGTGTGGGCAGAGCCCAGCCACATAGGAGAAGGGTCCTGTTCTGGGGTGGAGCTCATTTCTCCTGCAGGACAGGCCTCTCTCGGGTAGGGACTAGATGGAGTCATCTTCCGAGGGTGGGAGGCTTATGACGGGAACCAGCCTCCTCCCTCAGAGCTGGAACCCACCTCCCTCAAGCCATTCCCTGCTCATCTCAGCCCCTCCCTCCCCTGGCCGCAACCCCAGCGTGGCCTCTATACCTGGCCCACCCCCAACCTGCTCCCCAAGCCCCTCTGTTCACCTCAGCAGGGCACAAGGAGTGGTGTGCTAGGTTGGGGTGCGATGGAGGGTAGGCACGGGCTGCGGGGGGCCGCCGGCGGACCAACTGGGGCCGTTCCCCAGGCTCCAGTGGGCACTCAGGGGGCAGCTGGCCGGTCAGCTCCTGGATGGGGCAGGGGTCAGAGACTACCGACGGTTAGCTGGGGGAATGGGGTGAAGCAGGAATGATGGCAGAAGCTACAGAAGGCTGACTAGGAGCTCAGTAATGCTCACTCAGCACCCCATGCCTGTCACCTCTCCTCTTACCCCCTGTAGTTCACCACCTGACAGGTGTGCTATGGACTCTCAGCTCCTTGGGGGCCCAAATCCCTGGGGCAGTGCGCATGGGAGGTCAGGAGACCTGCTGTGGAATCCAGAACTTCTTATTCTTCGTAAAGGTGATGCGGTCTACATACTGCATGACATCGGCCTCCCCTTGGGGCCCGGGGCTGCATGCTATGAACTGCATTATCATTTCTGGCTAACTGTGTAGCCGCTCACCCCAAAGCGGGTAAATCAAAACTCTAACTCACCCCTTGCCAGTTCAGGTCAGGTTTCACTGCCAGATTTTGGAAATAACTATTGTTTTGGAGGGTTTGGGGATTTCAAATTGCTGAGAGGGAACTGGGGGCCTCCCCTGCCATATTTTATTGACTCTAAAACATTGAAGCTGAGCTCTGAGGAGCTAGAGGGTCACAGGGAATCTACGGCCCAGACAGGTGGCTCAGCACTCACCACCCCAATCTGCCCACCTCGGGGCCCTGGCTCCTCACCACCCCACCACCACACTGGACCCTTAGGGCCAGGCCCTCACCGCCTCCTGAAGACACACTTTGCGGAGCTCCTGAAGTTTCAGGCTCAGGGCCTCCTGCAGGGCCCGCTGCCGGTCGAGGAGCCCCCGCAATCGCTCTGACTTCACCTGGGGGACAGCCTCTCCGAACAGGGCAGCTGGACACAGAGGGAGCAAAGTTCCAAGCAAAGATCAGCCAGGGCATCCTGGCGCAGCTGTGGGGCCAAGGACCAACCCTTTCCAAGTAGGCAGGTGGTGACTCAGAGCAGGGGAAGAGGCAGAGAAGGGGAGCCAGCCACCCACCTGAGGCACTGAAGGTAGGCGAGCTGATCAGCTGACCTTTGACTTCCATCCTGGTGCTGTCGAGATGCCGTGGCTGAGGGCTGGACAAGGCCTGGCAGTGACGCACGGGAGCCGTTAAGGAAGCACGTCCTGCGTTTCCTCCAACCCCTGCCCCTGCCCAATGTCCTGCGCCCAAGCTGGGAGTAAGGGGAATCTTGACCCCGCCCGCCTGATCAACCTTCCCTCTCAGGATCCGTGTCAGTGTCTGGCCCCATTGGGCCCTGGTACCTTGGTCCCCTTCCCATTGAGTGGAAGCACAGCGCGTGAGGAGCTGGGCCGACTTACAACGCCTCCTCAGAGGCCCATGGGCCACAGTCAGGAGTCTTGCCTAGGGAGGGAGAATTAACAGTACAGATTCAACCAACTCTAACAACGGTGGACACTGATGAAGCACCTGGGTCCTGGAACAGTCCCCTTCCCTGCCACACTGAATCTTCCAATCACCCTTTGACGGCATTACTGTGATGACTGCCCCTGTTTCCGAGATGAGGACAGTAAAGCACAGAGGGGTGAATAACCTGCCCAGGGCTAAGGATGTGACCCAGGCCCACCCCTTGGGCCTGACTCTCCCTCGCTGGAGCTGTTCCAACCCAATCAATTCCTCATAAGCTCCCAGCCCGGCAGGCCTCAGGGCCTTTGCCCAGGCTGAGGCCGCTGTCTGGAGTGCTCTTGCCATGTCTCGCCCCTCTGGCCCCTGGTTCTTACTTACATGCCAGGGCCTACATGTTACTTCCAGAAGTGGACCCCCACCTCAGGTCCCCTCACAACTGCTGTCCATTAAGAGACTGCACTTCCCTTGCACATTCGCGAGACAAGAAACATACCTGTCCTGTTTTCACGGTATCTCTGGCACTCAGAAAAATTCTGAGCGAGCGGCAAGTGCTCAATGAATGGCTGTCACATAAGTGAGAGAATGCCAAGGGAGCTGACTATGGATCTAGCCCAGATCTGTGGGTCTCTACGCATCCCATCCTGTGGCCCCAGTGCCACAAGGAGAGTGTTCATTTGGCCCCAGGACCCCTCCAGCCCCTCTGCCCACCCCAGTTGGTCCCAGTCCCATACCTGGAAGAGGGGAGTCACCCTACTGGGACGGTGAGCAGCAAAGTCCACAGCTGCAGATAATAAGCCTCCTGCCTCCTGCTTCCTTCTTTGCCTCCAGACACCCTGACTGACCACAGAGCCTGCCTTGGCTGACTGCCAGTCCTGCCCTTGTCCCCTCCTCTGGAGTTTGCTCCTTCCCTCCCACATCCTGCTTGGTCCCCAGCTGGGGAGCCAGGTGACATCACCTCCCACCACCTGGTCTGACCTCAGGCGGGCGGCAGGCAACTGGGAGGGCCTCAGGAGGCCACAGAGGTCCCCTCCCCTCCTAATGCCCCGCTTGTCATGCCACAGTGGCCAGGTGTGGAGAAGACCCAGGCGGCCAAGGAGGAGGGGGTTCAAGCCCCTTCCCCATCTATCCTCCGCGAGATGTGGCCCCACACTGCTAACATGGTGCCACCAGTCCTGCTACCAGCTCCCTGCAAACAGTGGTTCCCTGTCCTCGATCTCAGTGGCAGGGGTCAGTCCGTAAAGCCTTTTTCCACACTTAGGCAGCAACATGTGCTTTGCAGAGGCCTGACATTGCCCAACATGGTGGGGTTTCCCTGAGGTCCCGACTCAGCCTCTTGGGCTCCTAAGCTCCTGGAGCTCCTTCTTCCCCAGTCCCCAGCTGAGTTTGAGGAACTCTCCCAGGGCTCCACCCCAAGAAGAACTTCAACTCCTCCCAGATGGGCCCATTCACCAGGATGGGTCCCATATCCCAGGCTGGGCTGCCTTCAGCCTTCCTTCCCTGGGAGCTCATGGCATCCTGGAAGTCAACACAGGGTCTAGACAGGAACCCTGACTCCACCCTGTCAGCCTGACCTCGGGGACATAGCTAGGGCCTGAGTCATGGGTCACTAGGTAGGCTAGACACTGGGTCAACGCCCCACACCCCCATAGCCAGCTCCCAAACCTCTGTCTTCGCTTGCCTGGCCCTCTGCACATTTGCCTTGGGGTCCAGAACAGCCCCATCCCCTCCTCAAGAGGGAGAGAAGGGAGATCCCAGCAGTCCCCTTCCCAGTCCCCGAGTCCTGTCCCAGGCTGGGCTGCAGCAGGAGAGCTGCAGAGGGTACCCCCCCCACACACACACCCAGAGGCGGGCCCAGCAGGTTTTTCAGGTCTGCCCTTCTGACACCACAGCCGAGAAAGAAATTCCTGGCTGTAATGACTGTTTACAACCAAGACACCTCACCTGGGTGGCACCCTAACACCCTCAGTGGGGACCCCCCATTTCCCTATCTGTCCACTGGTGGGGCAAATACAAACTCCCAGTGTTCTGGACTATTCCCCACACTGCCCTAGAGCCCCTCACCGCCCCCACTCTGGGTGAACAGATGTGGGGGCAGGCAGGTGTCAGGAAGCAGTTTCCCAATAGCCCTGTCTGGGCTTTCCCCGAGGGGCTAGGCCCCAGGTTGCAGGGAGGCAGAGGCTACTCCCCAGGGAAGGAAGGGTGAGGGGAAGTAGGGGGGACAGGGGAGAAGAGGGACTCTGGATTGGAGTCAGAGTCCCTCTTCTCCCCCATCCTTTCTCCTCGTTCATTTCCGGCAAGGAATCGGCTTTATGCCAGGAGAGGAAATTGGACATTTTGGGCTTTGCTCCTCTACTCAGGCCCTCCTTCTTCGCTGTACCCCTCACACAGACCTGGTTTTCTCCCATGGAAAGCCTTAGTACACCCTATACCCTTCTCCCCCCACAATACCCCTATGCCCCCGGTTCCCAGGTGCTCACCAGTGCCAGAGAGGTGCTGTGGGGCGGCCTCAGGTACCTCAAAAAAATAGTTGTCTCCAGCAGGCCCTGTTCCAGCTGGTAGTGGCAGTGAGCGGTGAGCACAGTGGTGGAGGCCTAGGCCGCCTCCCACTAGGCAATAGCCCAGCCTACCTGGCCAGGCCTGGGCCAGCCCATACCTCTTAACCCTTGCCTTCCTGTCACCAGGGCTCAGGACACCCTCAGGGACAATCTCAGGGCCAGGTCCCTTCAGAGTGTCCAGCATGGCCAAGAAAAGAGCCCAGATGTCCCCACTCACCCCAGTCACCTAGCAGAGAACAAAGGAAGAAGGGCCAAGGGTCATGGGAGTGCGGCTGCCTCTGGTGCCACCCAGGCGCCCACATCAGATCCTGCCCACCCAAGGGCATTGCCTGGGAGCTGGGGATGGAATTCTGGGGACTTGTTAAGCACACACGTGTAGATCGGGTGTGTGTCTCCTGGCAACAAACGTCACATGCCTAAGGCCCCTACCTTTCCCTCCCAGGGCAAGGCATGGGTTGGAGAAGGTCTTGGGGCGACTTCCACCCTCACTGGGGTAACAGTTTCCCAAACTCAGGACAGAGGAGGTCTCCAAGGAAAGACCGGGGTTTCAAGACCCTACCACCTTCTGCCTCTCCAGAAGAAATTGTCCCAGCAAACTGACAAAACACGCATATTTTCACCTCTCCTGGGTGGTGAAACCTACAAACCTGGGAAGATAACGCAGACCCAGCTCTTCATAGCCAGCTCATAGATGTAGAAGCTGGGGCTCAGACAGGTGAAGAGGCCTGATTCTGATCACAGACGCATAAGAGCAGGTGGACTCTGGACTCAGGGGCCTTGGGGGGGGTGGGTCCTGGGCTGGAGGCCTACAGAGGCTATTCCTGCAAGGGAGGAGGAGTGGGGAGGGGGCTCGTGCTTCTTCACATCCTGGCTGGCTCTGCCCCACTCCTCCCTCTTGGGCATTTCTGGCCAGAAGTCAAGGAAATTGAGGGCTCTGGCCTGCCCCGGCACATACCACACATCCTGTGCTCCATTTGGGACCATCTGCTCTGTGACCTCAGGGCCCGAGCCTAACCCGGGCCCCTGCAGCATCCCATGCTGTGATGTGAAAGAGCAGAATGAGGAAAGCTCCATCCCCACTTGGCAAGGAGGCCAAGCCTAGAGGGGAGCACTGTATCAGCAATGCCCTGCCCCTTGTATGTAGATGTGTGATAGGAGGCCTCCCGCCACCCTGCCCACCTTTCTTCCAGGGGGTGAGATTGATGTGGGACACAAAGTCTCCTTTCATCTGCCCCCTTATCCCCACTTCACAGCCTAGGGCTGGTGGAGACAGCAGCCATAAGCTGGGTGGCTGAGTGTCATTGGGGAGTGTCCCCTCCACCATGGCCTATCCTGCCTCCTGTGGGACAGCAAGAATGTTGGGAAGAAGGACACCTATGAAACCAGAGCTGAGAGGGCTGGGGGTATCTGGCTGGCAGTGCAGAGTGAGCATCAATGTTTAGCTTTCCTCCTCTGTAAAACGAGTAAACAGCGGTTACAGGGTGACGGAGGCCAGAGTCACTTTGGAAGGCATTTCAAAGTACAAGGAAACTCACAGCACGTCATTAATAACCGTTAATAACAACGATAATAAACCCATGCAGAGATGGGCTAGGGCAGGAGCAAAGAGGGGAAAGCAGGTAACTGGTCCTCTTGGGCCAGGCAGACAGGTGGGGCAGAATCACTCACACACATTGTCATCCCGCAAGATGGTCAAGGTCTCGGCCCCACCCTGGCGGGGACTTGAGCCCCATGTGGCCTCCTATAGGGGTAGGAAGCAGTGGCTCTTGGATTCAACCCTGCATTGCCACTGATGGCTATGTGGCTGCCCTGGCAAGTCACTTATCCTCTCTGTGGCTCAGTGTCTTCATCTGTAAAACGGGGGTGATGACAACAGTATGTACTTCACAGTACTGCTGTGAGCATGACATGAATTAAGACACTTAAAGCTTGCTTAGGACAGTAACCAGCCCTTGGTAAGTGCTCGATATGTATTGGCTGTCATAATCACAACATTCCTCCCAATCCAAACTCAGGAATTGTGTGTGTGTGTGTGTATTCTTTTTTTTTTTTTTTTGAGACAGAGCTGGTATCTGCCAGCTTCACCTGATAAATTTGAAACAGAGCTATTTTCCCTCAAATAAACTTTTCTTCTCTCACTATCCCAAATCAGGAATTACAAGTATTCAGATGCACTGTTGAGACAGACCTGTACCCCTCAGCCTCCACAGCCTCCCTACTTATCACCCAGACATTGAACCCTCCCTAAATATCAAGCCAGACATATCTGAAACAGAGCTGTTTTCCATCATTATCAGATCTCTAGCTACTCAACATCAAAAATGCAGGAACCAAACCTATTCAGATAAATTCCCCAAAGGCTCACTATCCATATACAGGAACTGAATGGATCTGGATACACCTTTGAGATAGAACTGGTGTTCTGTACTCTCTGAGCTTCCCTTACTCATCAAGCAAAATGCAGGAACCAAATATATTTACACAACACAGTCCTCTTACTATCTCAACTCCTGCAACTGTAGCTCAAGGAAATGAATCGATTTGAACATATTTTTTATTTGGAGCTGTTATCCCTCGTCTTCTGAACCCTCCCCACTCACTATGTAAAATGCAAAAACAAAAAAATCGTTCAGATAACTTGGTATCTTCCACTGTCTGACTTATCTGAGTGCTCCCTCTCAGAAGTCAGGTGCCAAATGGATATTGGAACAATGAAGAACGCTTGTGTTATTATTAATAGGTTTTGACAGGGATGCCTGGGTGGCTCAGCTGGTTAAGCATCTGACTCTTGCTCTCAGCTCAGGTCTTGATCTCAGGGTCATGAGTTCAAGCCTCACACTGGGCTCAAAAAATAGGTTTGGATTAATGTTTCAGATAAATGAGATGGGTCTAGTATCTCATTATTCAAGCTCTCACTACTCTCTACAACAAAAGCTGAATAACACGTTACCTTCTTGCTATCCAAATTCTCCCTGCCTGTCCTCAGAATCAAGGAGATTCAGTGAAAGAACCTTGTATTGCTCTTACTGTTACTGTCACTACAGGATAGGACTAATTCTAAACACTTAGTGACACACAACACACACCCTCCACACACACGCACACTCACAAACACCTGTCCCACAGAGGTGGGATGGGCTTAGCATCTCTGCTTACAGCAGAGAAGGGGGATAGAAGCTCCTTAATCCCCATCCCATCCCGACCAAGCCCCGAAGCCTCTGGCTTGAAATGGACATTTTCAGGCCAGGAAGGCATAGATCATGCACACCCAGGATCAGGACCAGGAGATGGGGATAAGATGACACACAAGATTTACACATACTCCTGAATCCCCAACCCTTGCATGTTTGCTCACCACACCCACCTGGACATGGGGCAGCCCCCAACCTAGCCAGGCTGGAACATGATCCAGACCTCACAGAATCCCAGAGAGTCACTGAATAATTTAGGGTGTTCTTTCACACGTGGGGAGGGTAGGGACATAGTAACAGTTCCCTGCCCTCCTAGGGCACAGAGACAAATGCAAGCTCTGCGTGAGATCACTGGGTGGGGGTGTAGGGCATCACATATGAAAATCCCCTTAGCCACACAGGGCCAAGACTGCTTGCTCTTGTTCACGTTACCAGAAGCATCTGGGATGAACTTGAGATCATGGGAACAGTGGAACCTCCAAGTTAAGGGGCAGGGTATAAGAGGACCCCAGTTCTTCTGAGCTGAGAGGAGATAAGAAGTGGGTTTTAGGAAGAGGGAGATCTGAACAGGGTGGAGGGGCATGGTAAGGGGTAGAACAAGGGCCTGGAATTGGGAGGGGATGAAGGAAGAGAACAGGAAGGAGTGTAGGGGGTAAGACGGAATCAGAGTCATCATAGGATGGAGGTCAGGAGGCAAGACAGAGAAGAAGTGAAAACACCGGCCAGGGGATGGGATGGAGTGGGGTTCCGGACAAGGATCAGAGAAAAAGTAGGGGGCAACAAGGAACAGAAGAGCAGGGCAGGGTCGCTATAGAATAGTAGTCAGAAGACATGATGAGAGACAAGCCAAGACGGTGGTCAAGGAAGGGGAGAGGGAAAAGGGCCAGTTCAGGATGGAGGTAAGGAGCAAGAAAAGACTGGAACAGAATAAGGATAGGAATGAGGGCAGTGATAGGACAAGAGAACAGGGAAAACAGCACGGGGCAGGGACTGGGCAGGAAACAGAGGGATGGTCTAATTGGTTGGGCCAGGATGGAGATGGGGAGTCAGGAGGGTATCAGGAGGATAGCACAGGGTGGGGAGAAAGTTTAGAAATCAGAGGTCAGGAACCCAGACAGATCTGGATCAGACTGCAGTTAGGGGGACAGGACATGACTGGAAGGGGTTCAGGGGCTGGACAAGAGTTCAGGGAACAGACAAGTAACCATCAAGCCAGGAACTGGGATGATTAGGATAAGGCAAGATGAGCTTTAGAGATGGAATGGGGTCAGGCCAAGGATCCCGAGAACAGAACCAGGTGGGGTTTGGGGTCAGGACTGGGTTTAAGGGAACAAAACAGGGATTGAGGATCACGTCAGGCCAGAATATGGTTAGGTTGGGGGTCAGATCGGAGGTCCTAGGGCCAAGACTGGTCAGAGCTCGAGGTTCAAAAACGATGTAGTCAAGTCAGGGAGGGGTCGGGAGTGAGACCACAGGGTCAGAGGTCGCGGGTGCGCGCGCAGGTACATCTCCTGTTGGCGTTTCCAGGCCCTCACCCCGCCCTGTCTCCTCCCTTCTTCTCCAGCCCGGCGTTACTCACCGAAGGTCCTCGTCCCGCGACGTTGATGGGGTCACTGCAGGCCAGGAGGGGCAATGGGCGCGCCCCTCCCTCGCCGTCCCGCCCCCGCTCGTCCCCGGCCTCGCGCCTACTCCCCTTCCGCGCCCTGCCCGTGGGCTGCGTTCGGCCGCGCGACTGTTAGCCGTGGGGGCCGGACGGAGGGCGTGGGGAGGGTGGAAGAGGCGCGCCGGCTCGGCCGCGGCTGGTGGACCCTGGCCTCCCGACCCTCACCTCGGGTCCGTCCGCTCCCGGCGGCACCAACACAGCCGCCGCTGAGCGCGAGCCTGGGGGGAGGTGGGGGACGGGGGGCGGGGCGCGAGACCACAGCAGCGGCGGAGGCCTACTGCGCAGGCGTCAGTTTGGGTCTTCGCTTTTCCTGCCCTCGGAGCGCCAGGAGCGAACCAGCTGGGAGCGCGTGCGCACACGCTTTCTCGAGGGTGGTGGGGCTCTCCACTACGGAGGCCACGCCTCCTCCGCGATCAGACCTGCGCCCCTCACGCCAAGTTACCCCGCAACGGACCCCAAACCATACCCCAAACTGCGTTCTGTCAGCGACCACCACACCTATAAACTCTCCTCTAAACTTCCGTGTCTCCGAAGCACCCTCCATCATCCCCCCAACTGCATCCCCAAACTATTGCCCATTGATCCCAAGCAATACCCCCAATCCATCCTCCGTGGACTCCCAAACTTTAGGAAAAACTACCCTTCACTACCCTCCAGCTCATTTCCCTAAACCATTTGCAATCTGCCCTGAAACCAAGAGCACTTCCAAGTCACTCTCCCATCCACCCCCAGTATGAGCCAAAAACACCCCCGTGGACCCCAAATCGCGCTCCATGTACCCTAACCATACTCTGCAGCACAAAACTATTCCTCCAAACCATTATTCAATGACCACTATACCCAACTTGTTTTATTTTATTTTTTTAAGATTTTATTTATTTATTTGACAGAAACTCAGCTAGAGAGGAAACACGAGCAGGGGAAATGAGAGAGGGAGAAGCAGGCTTCCCAGCGAGCGGGGAGCCTGATGCAGAACTCGATCCCAGGACCCTGAGATCATGACCTGAGCAGAAGGCAGATGCTTAATGACTGAGCCACCCAGGCACCCTTCAGTCTTCCCTTTGATGGCTCTAACAATACCCAAACACTTTCTTTCTTTCTTTTTTTAAAAGATTTTATTGATTTATTTGACAGAGAGATAGATCACAGGTAGGCAGAGAGGCAGGCAGAGAGAGAGGAGGAAGCAGGCTCCCTGCTGAGCAGAGAGCCCCATGCGGGCCTCGATCCCAGGACCCTGAGATCATGACCTGAACTGAAGGCAGAGGCTTTAACCCACTGAGCCACCCAGGTGCCCACCCAAACACTTTCCAATGGCTCCTAATTATACCCTCAAACTTTTTCTTTTTAAGATTTTATTTATGGGGCGCCTGGGTGGCTCAGTTGGTTAAGCGACTGCCTTTGGCTCGGGTCATGATCCCGGGGACCCGGGATCGAGTCCCACATCGGGCTCGCTCCTCAGCGGAAAGGCTGCTTCTCCCTCTCTCACTCCCCCTGCTTGTGTTCCCTCTCTGGCTGTGTTTCTGTCAAATAAATAAAATCTTTAAAAAATATATTTTATTTATTTATTTGGGAGAGAGTGAGAAAGAGAAAACACAAGCAGGGGACAGGGCAGAGGGAGAGGGAGAAGCAGGCTCCACGCTGAGCAGGGACACCCCTCCCCATGTGGGGTTGGATCCCAGGACCCTGAGATCACAACTCTAGCTGATGGCAGATGTTTAATTGGCTGAGCCACCTGGTACCTCTCAAACTGTCTTTTTTTTTAAGATTTTATTTATTTGACAGAGAGAAACACAGCCAGAGAGGGAACACAAGCAGGGGGAGTGAGAGAGGGAAAGCAGGCTTCCCGCCAAGCAGGGAGCCCGATGTGGGACTCGATCCCGGGTCTCTGGGACCATGACCTGAGCTGAAGGCAGTCGCCCAACCAACTGAGCTACCCAGGCGCCCCACAAACTGTGTTTGTTTAAAAAGATTTTTATTTATTTATTTGACACTGAGAGAGATCACAAGTAGGCAGAGAGGCAGGCAGAGAGAGGAGGAAGCAGGCTCCCTGCTGAGCAGAGAGCCTGATGCGGCCTAGATCCCAGGACTCTGAGATCATGACCTGAGCCTAAGGCAGAGGCTTTAACCCACTGAGCCACCCAGGCACCCCAAACAGTCTTTGATAACCTCCCAGGATCATCTCTCCAACAATCACCAAATCTACCCCAAGCCATCTTCCTTAGCTTCCTGTGGCTACTATAATGAATTTCCATGAACTTGGTGCCTTACTACCTAAGAAATGTATTCTCTCACAGTTTTGGGGGCAGAAGACCACAGTCAAGGTGCCAACAGGGCCATACTCCCTCCAGAAGCTCTAGGGGAGAATCTGTTCCTTAACTCTTCCTACACTGGCGTCTGTCAGCATGCCTTGGCTTGTAGCCACATCACTATAATCTCTGCTTTGATCACAATTGCCATCCATTCTCTCTGTGAAATCTGCCTCTGCTTCCCTCTTATGAGGACACTTGCTATTATAATTAGGGTACCCGTTATAATGTAGGATACTCTCCCCATCTAAAAATATTTACTGTAATCACATCTGCAAACTGCAAAGTCCTTTTTCTTTTCTTTCTTTTTTTTCATCTGAAGTACACTCACATCTTCCAGGAATTAGAGTGTGCATATTTTAGGGGGGGCATCATTCACCCTACAACAGTATACCCGTTGGCCCCCAAAGATACACATCAACACTACAGGCAAAATACATGTACCTCATCCCAATACCAAATTTCATCCATTATAGCATCAACTCAACTTCGTCTCACTTTAGTATCATCTCACTTTAGTATCGTCAACTCAAATGTTCCAACTTTCATCCTCTGAGTCAGGTATCAGTGAAACTCTGGGTCTGATCCAACCTGGGGCAAAATTCCTCTCCATCACCCAACTTGTGAAACTAGAAAACAAATTATCTGTTCCCAAAACACAGTGGTGGGAGAGACATAAGATAGGAGTCATAGGCATTCTTATTCCAAAAGGGGAAAAAATGGACAGAAAAAAAAGTGTCACTGGTCCCTGGGACTAATCCGTGGTGGCATAAGGCTCCATCTCTGGGCCCATCACTCTGTCCTCAGAATCAATCTTTCTTTTGAATGGTAGCACATGTTTGCTGATGAGTAGCTTTATACCTGTGTCCTTCCAATAGAATTTTGGGAGTCCAACATCCTTCCTTCATTTCATCCTAGCTCCATTCTAGCAAGCCACCTGGGCAGTGTTTCTGTCAGTATAACATTCATTCTCAAAAATTTTGTGGATCTTCCATGGAAGTCGCAAGAATTCACACCAGTAGACAAGAGGGTCCTTCACAAAACTTTCATGGATGATTTCATCCTCATTCCAGACTGTTACTGAAATGGTTGAGACGATCCATGAGTCACACATCGAATCTCTTTAGTACTAGCCAAAGGCTGTTCATCCACCCCTTTGGCTCTCTCTCCAGAACATAATTTCCTGAAAGTGAATTTCCTGAATTCTGTATCATCTGCAACCTGGACAGCCAGAGAATTTTCCAGATTACCAAATCCTGGATCCATTTTGCTTAGCAGTTCTTCTCTCAATTTATCTCTTTCCTTTCACATGTTACTAAAAGCAGCAGGAAGAATCCAACCAGTACCTCCACCGCATTCCTTGGAAATCTCCTCAGCTAAATGTCCAAGGTCATCACTGACAAGCTCTGCTTTTCACACAACTGTAAGACACAATTCAGCTGTTTTCTGCCTCTATATATAAAATAAGGATTGGGGTGCCTGGGTGGCTCAGTCTGTTGGACATCTGACTCTTGATTTTGGTTCAGGTCATGATCTCAAGGTCATGAGATCGAGCTCCAGGTCAGGCTCTCCACTCAGCATGGAGTCTGCTTGAGATTCTCTCTCTCCTTCTCCCTCTGTCCTTACCCCCTGATGCGTGCACACTGGCTCTCGAATAAATAAATCCATCTTTTAAAAAAAGAGGAAGGGGGTGCCTGGGTGCCTCAGTAGGTTGGGCATCTGCCTTCGGCTCAAGTCGTGATCCCAGGGCCCTGGGATCAAGCCCCACATCAGGCTCCGTACTCGGTGGGGAGTCTGCTTCTCCCTCTGCCTCTCCCTCTGCTCTGCCCAATCTCTCTCTGTGTCAAATGAATAAATAAATTATTTTTTAAAAAATAAGTAAATAATAAGGAAGAGACAGTAGGAGTGCATGTGCACAAAGGAAAGACCATATGAGGACACAACAAGAAGCAAGTATCTGCAAGTGAGACAGACATTCCTCATCAGAAACAAATCCAGATGACATCTTGGTCCCGGATAGTGGAACATACATTCCTGTTGTTTAATGTGCCCAGTTTGTGGTATTCTGTTATGACAGCCCAAATCGACGAGGACAAAGCAGCAATCCATGTGCATATAAGTACCAAAGTCTGTATTTGTTTCCTGTGGCTGCTGTAACTAATTACAGCATACATGATGGCTTGAAATATAAAAACTGTATTCTTTCACAGTTCTGGGGGCCCGAAGCCCAAAATCAGTTTCACTGGGCCAAAATCAAGGTGTCAGAAGAATTGTATTCTCTCTGCAAACTCTTTGTATTGCCTTTTCCTGTTTCTAGAGGCTGTGTGCATTCTATGTTTTGTGGCCACGTTGCTATGATCCATCTCAAGGGTTGCATTGCCTTTTCCTTTTCTTTCTCTGTCTCTCTTTTTTAAAGATTTCATTTATTTATTTGAGAGAGAGAGAGAGAGAGAGAGAGAGATAGAGAGAGAGAGAGCACAAGCAAGGGGAGCAGCAGAGGGAGAGGGAGAAAGAGAGCCCGATGTGGGGCTTGATCCCAGGACTCTGAGATCATGACCTGAGCCAAAGGCAGATGCTTAATGACTGAGCCACTCAGGTGCCCCTGCCTTCTCCTTTTCTGTCAAAGCTGCCTCTGCCTTCCTTTTATAAGGACACTTGAGATTACAACCAGGTTCCATTAAGATAATCCAGGATAATCTCCCCATAAATCACATCTGCAATGCATTCTTTGCCACATAAGGTAACATTCACAGGTGCCAGGGATTAGGACATGGACATATTTTGGGGGGCATTAGTCAGCTGACCACACCATCCTATCAGTGAACAGCTCTGTCTTTAATAACTTTACAGAAGACCAGACTCTGTCTCCAATCACTCACCAACTTCCCACAGTCCCTTCCAATCCCCCAATGGTATTCCCAGTTCACCCCTTCAGTGGCTCCCGCCTGCAGTCTTAAACAGCTTCTAGCAGACCCATACCTCCTGAAGATCTTCACAAAATCCTTTAGTTACATGCAAACTCTTCTGTAATAGATCCCAACCTCATGCCAAGCCACATTTGATCTCCACTCACATCTATCTCTAAATATCCCCGACTTCACCATCTGATTCTCATCTCTTCTCCCTTCATATTTCCTGTTAATCTCACTCCACAGTTGCCTTGCAGTGAAACCCCAGACACACCAGAGAGAGAGAAAGAGAGAGAGAGAGAGAGTGAAAGAGAGTGAGAGGGAGGGAGAGCAGTGTTGAAAAGTTGTAAAGATGTGAGCAAGAGATTAAGAGAAAGACTGAGAGGGATGGAGAATGGGTTTATTGTGCAGGTGTTGGGGAAGCACATGTCATGGACATATCTGGGATGTGCATATGGAGCTGGTGTTTGTAGACTGGGGTGTGTGACAAGGTAATTAACCTGGGGGCCTAATTCTGTATATATTTTTTCTCCCAGCCTGTTGTAAGTTCTTTTTAACTTTGTAGCATCTTACAACAGACTACAGTTTTATATTTCCATGTGGTCAAGCTGGAGAGACAGTGCAGCAGGGTGGTAAAGAATGCCTGGGTTCCAATTCCAGGTTTTATAAACTGAGGTGACCTGGGACAAATGACGTAACCTAGCTGTACCATGGTTTCCTGATCTACAAGTTGGGATAATAAATGGAACCTTACTGTTGTGAGGTTCTGTTGTGAGGATTAAAATTAATTAATGTAGATAAAGTACAAGAATTACCACTTACTGTTGCTTACTGCTATTTTTTAAAATATCTTTTGCCTTCGGGCACGTAGGAAGCTCAGTCAGTTAAGTGTCTGCCTTCGGTTCAGGTCATGATCCCAGGGTCCCAGGATCAAGCCCCGCATTGGGCTCCCTGCTCGGCAGGAAGCCTGCTTCTCCCTCTCTCACCCCCGATGCTTGTGTTCCCTCTCTAGCTGTGTTTCTCTCTGCCAAATAAATAAATAAAATCTTTAAAAAAAGATTTCAGTTTTAAGTAACCTCTACATCCAACATAGGGTTCGAACTCACAACCCTGAGATCAAAAGACGCATGCTCCACCAACTGAGCTAGCCAGGTGTCCCACAGAATTATTTTTTTCTGAATTGTGTAAATTAGGAGTCTGATCCCTCTCCCAAAAGATAATCATTTCTCCCCAAATCATTTTAGTAGATTAATCCGTCTTCCTCCCAGTTACTTGAAATATCATTCTTAAAATATCATTTACTAATCCTCACAAGTACCTAGGTCGACTTTCAGACTTTTCCTGTTCCATCGATCTAATTTTCTATTCCTACTCCCATATCACAATGTTTTAATTACTAACGCTTTGTGATATACTCTGAATCTGTTAAGATTACGCCTCCCCCCTTTCTTCCTCTTTTATAAAATTAGATATTCTTACACATTTAAAGCACCATAGGAATTTTAACATCAGCTCTACAAGTCCCATTTTGGAATTTTTATTGGTAATGTGTTGATTTAAAAAAAAGAGATTAATGGAGGGGGCACGCCTGGGTGGTGCAGTCAGTTAAGCACCAGACTCTTGGTTTGGGCTCAGGTCGGGATCTCAGGGTCCTGAGATCAAGCCCCAGGGCCAGCTGAGACTCTCCTCCCTCTCCCTCTGCCCTTCCCTCCACGTGTGCTCTCTCTCTCTCTGAAATAAATAAATAAATAAATCTTTAAAAAAGATTAATTTGGGAGCTAATTGTCAACTTTATTATGTGGATAATGGGGTTGTGTGAGCATGTGGGGATGTGCACCTTTACTAAACCAACTTCCTGTGCCAATACAGGAAGGTGCAAGACAGATGAGAACTCATCTCATCCTCGAAGTTCCTCGAGGTCGAACAGCTGGGCAGGGTCTTGGAATGTTGAGAAGGAGGAAGGGAAGGTTGCAGGTCCAAGTGTTCTATGAGCTGACTGTGACCCTGAAAGTATGGCTGAGGGAATACTGCTGTGTGCAAGCCAGCTTGTCTATATCTGGAACACAGAGGAGCTCAATAAATATTTGTTCAACCAGTGCACGAATGAGTGAATCAAGTTTTGGAGAGCTTGTTGCATGCCAAACAACCTGCTAGCACTTTTCATAAATTATCTCTAATCCTCATAACAATCCTGCCGGACAGGTAATTATGACCCCCTCATCTGATAGGCCAGGAAAGCTGAGGCTTAGAGAGGGGCAGTCCCTTGCTCAAATCCAAACCCAGATCTTTATGATTCTAGAAGTCATTCACCGAAAGGACCATATTTCTGTCCTTCCACTCATTCATTCTTCTGTCAGGGATTTATTAAGCATTTACTATGTAGCAGAACGACCTAGTACAACAGCTGCTCTAGGTGACACAGAGTAGGCGGAGTGCTCCCGGGAAGGCCAGCTGGGCGGCTAGTTTGTGGGTACCGAAAGGGCGGGGTTACTGGTGCGCCCCTCCAGGGAATGTAGTGCCTAGGCCTCCTAGTTAAGGCTTTGGATGAGGAGGCCCGGCTAGATGGAGGCTGCGGCGCGATCTAAGGAACTGACATTACGAACATTGGCCAAGAGGGGGCGCGGTCCTGCAGCTAGAAGCGAAGCCTGGAGACCCTCTGCGCCCTGACAGGCCATCAATGCGCAGGCGCAGAGGACTCCAGGAGAGGCTTAGAAAATCTTGCGGAGAGATCGTTTGCGAGAGGGGGCGTGGCTTAATCAAAGTACCTCTCGCTGATTTGCCTCTGTCTCTGAGGGCGTGGCCTATATGAGTCCTTCTCGGAATGAGGGCCGGCCAAATCTAGTTTTCCCTCCGCGTCGGAGGCGTAGCTTAGGGCGGGCCCTCGAGCCATCCCTCGATGATTGGCCATCTCACCCAGAGGGGGTGGCCCGGTGAGCTGTCCAGCCTCCGTGCGGTCACTTCCTGTGGAGTTTCCCCAGCCCCGGGAGGAGGGGGAAGAGGACGAGGGGGAGGAGGGCGGTCGTCCGGGGTTAGGTTGGGGGGGTGTAGGTCCGTTCAGGGCGGGGGATGACTCACAGCCCATCCCATCGCCCCAACGCCGCCCGCCCGCGCAGAGCTCGCTCCATGGCTTAGCAGAGGAGGCGGTGGCAAACGGGGGGAGGGGGACTCTTATTTTGTTAGGGGGACCGGGCCGGGGCCCGACCGGCCTGGCAGGGCTCGCCCGGGGCCGGGCGTCATGTCTCATGCGGCCGAGCCAGCTCGGGACGGCGTAGAGGCCGGCGCGGAAGGCCCTCGAGCTGTGTTCGTGCTGTTGGAGGAGCGCAGGCCAGCCGACTCGGCCCAGCTGCTCAGGTGCGGGGCCCCCTGGGGCCGGTAGTGCCAACTGGGGTTCTTGGGGGCCTGAGCTGGGGGGGACAACGGGAGCCCAGGCCTGGGATTGGAGGCCCTCGGCCTAGGCTTGGAGGACGTCGGGGCGCCGGTCTTGGGGGGGTACCTAAGGAATCCGGCAGTGGCCTGTTTGGACTGAGGCTTGAAGAAGTCATGAAAGTGCCTTAAGGGAGTACTGGTTCCTATTTGGAGGGCTCTTGACTGGGTTTAGAGGGGGAAGATTCTGTTGTGTCCAGAGCCTGGTCTGGGGTAACTGAACTTGGGGGACTGAGGCTGAATTTGGGGTCCTTGACTTAGGCATGAGGGGAATGAATTTGAGGAGCTACTCTGTAGGTAAGGCACTGATCTGAGGGTACTTGCCCCTCTCAGTGTCAGAGAAGGTTTCCTGGGAGACAGAGGTGCTGTGTTGGAAGCTGGATGATTCCCAGTGGCCAGTTGCTTGAGGCTGTTGGGGATAATCTGGAGGGATTTGGGGGTATCTCAGATATGCTATGTGGGACCAGCTTTGTGTGAGTGAGCAAGGGAAGAAACATTGGACAGACTTGACCAGAATAATAACTTTACCCCTGCCCACCCACCGAGCTGGGTCAGATCCCAGGGATAGTGGAAAAGCCCTCTTCCCACACCCTCACAGGGCATTGAATGGGAGACAGTGAGGCAGACAGAGGCAACAGAGATGGTCCTGCTTCTTAGCTCAGAGAAGAAGGCCTCAGACCTTATTTGGGAACCCAGAGGAGGGTCTTGTTCCTGCTGCCACCCATCCTAGCCTCTCAGCCAGCCTGGCTCACCCCCTGCGTGCATGCACATAGATGTGCACGCGCATGGACGTGTCTGGATATTCTTTTTCTCCCCCTCCCAGTCTGTCTGTCAGACCCTGGAAATAATCTCTAATCTGTCCCTAGAGCTGGAATGAGCGCCAGTTGCACCATCCCTGCCTGGGTGGGTCCTCTGTGGCCACTTCACATCCATACTTCCATCAACAGGCTTATAAGCGCCAGCCCTCTCTGTCCCCACCCTGCCTGCCTCGGTGCCCATCTCTTCAAACTTCTGTGCAATGGGTGTGTGAGCAGGGTATGGAGCTTTGCCTGCTTTCTTCCTGGGATTGTGCTGAGCTCAGCGGCTCCCCAGAGCTTCCTCTTCCCGACTTCCTGGGTGGTTTTAGGTCCCCATCTGAGGGTGAGGAAAGGAAGAAGACAGATCTTTGGGGTGGGTAGAGAGTTCTTGTCAAGCGAAGTCACCCACAGTGTCTCGGGGTTCTAAGTCTTTGACTCAGTTCAGGATGCACATTCATGTGCGTGTGAATGCCTCCTACACACTAGGGTCTTGCGCCCCCCCCCCCCCCCCGCCTGGAGGACTATGCAAGAACCTTTGCATCCAATGATTGGCCATTTTTTGATGCCTTCCTAACAACCTGGCTCATCACAGTAGTGGGAATAGTTGAAAGGGAAGGGTGTATGGGTTTTTTGTGTGTGTGTGTCAGTGGATGTTGGTATTAGAGGTGTGTGTGTGTGTGTGTGTGTGTGTGTGTGTTCTGTCCAAAGGAAAATACAAACTGGAGAGCACTGGACAGGCTCCTCCCGCCAAGAAAAGAATGCTCTTGGAAGCAGATCACCCACCCCAATTCTCCTTTTAAATCCACATTGCTGGAATGAGGGGAGTCCTCAATATTTCCATTTTGTATTTGGGGTGTGTGTTGGCATCCCCTGAACTCTGGCTGGGGCGGGGTGAGGGGGTGGGTGCTCATTAGCAAAATGGTGGATCCTTCTGTCCAGTGAATCATCGACCCCAGTTCTTTGTGATGCATTCAGTTTGTGTTACAATGGACTGTTGTGCCGAAGGGTGCCCCTACTGAGCTGTAAGCGTAGACCGATGTGGGCTCACATTCAGCTGCCAAGACCCCAGTAGGGGGTGTGGGGGCTGGAAGAACTCTGAATGCGAAGTGGGGACTCCTGCAAAGTGAATTGTCATTCCTAAATGCTTCACTTCTCTTTTCCCTCCAACCCAGATTGTTACGTGTGATTGTGTTAGAGTGAGGAGTTGGAATCCAGGCACTCTTACTATTTTGAATCCTAAGGGACTGTGGATAACAGAGCAAAAGAGAGTGGGGAGGGAAGAGGGGTGTGGGGAGAGAGGAAAACCTGGGAATTCCCGATGGTGATACCCAAGGAGTGGTCTCTTCTGCCAGCTGCGCTCTGTTCCCCTCTCTCCTGGTGTGTGTCTCTCTCTTTCTCTCTTGGAGGAGAGTGAGGTCTCCATATACTTACTGACCATCACCCTTCCCTCCCTTCCACTCTCAGCCTCAACTCTTTGCTTCCGGAATCTGGGATTGTTGCTGACATCGAATTAGAAAGCGTCCTCGATCCAGACAGCTTCTACGAGCTCAAAAGCCAGCCCCTACCACTACGCTCAAGGTCTGTCTCCTCTGACTCCCCTCCCAATTCCTCAGGCCCCTCCATCTGCTCTTGAAGGGCAGAGGTCCTCAGTGCCAAGCCAACCCTCTCTTGAGGGCATGCATTTTCCTGATTGTAAAATTAGGGGCGTGAGAGAGTATGTTACACAGGAGAGCAGGTGGCCAAGCTGGGATTCCATTAGCTTGAACCAGACCTCTCCTGCCTCCCCCTTCCCAACCTGAATACCCATTCATACCCAAATATTGCTGGGAGCCTCGGTTGGCCTGCAAGCCAGGTGGGCGGAGCTGTACCCACAACCCCTGCTCACCCCTTACCCCACTCAGCAAACTCACCCCCCACCCTTGAGGAACCCCTGCTGGTCTCTTCCCCCAGCTTGGAAATCTAAATGTGCTGAGTCATCGGCCTGGGCTCTAAGAGAGGGGAGGGGACCTGGAAGAGGGGCAGGAAGAGAGGATTGTGAAATCTCTGAGATTTTCAAGACTGCCTAGCTCCTGGGACTAGAGGCCCAGGCAGGGGTGGAAGAAGGGCCTGTAGCCAGATGCCCACGGCCAGGAGCTGAGCACCCTCAGCCCCAAACTGAGCTGAAGAGCCCTCTGTATCCTAACCTACTGCCACAGTCCCCATTTGGCCTCCTTCTGCTCTCCTTTAACGAGGATGAACCCCTCTCCTAGAGCCTAACAATGGCATCTCTCCTCAATGTTTGAACAGGCCCAGATCTAGCCTTCACTATAAGGACTGAGAGCTAAAACTTCCCCCACCAGACTGGGACCACTAAGGGCTGGGGACTCGGCCTGCTTCTGGTGTCTCCGCTGTCAGACTGTGACCCCTGAGAACCATGACCAGGCATGCTTCCTGGGTGTCCCCGTCCACATTGCAGCCCTTGAAGGCAGGAAACAGGCCGAATTCCAGCATCTGCTCCCTCCCACGATGACTCCTTAGGCTTGGGACAGACTTTTAGCTTACCTGTGGCCCCATATTTCCCATTCCACAGCCTCCCAATATCACTGCAAGCCACCCCAGCTCCACTCTCTGCATCATCTCCTGCAGGGGGCTCCAGGACCCCTGCCATGTCGTCCTCTTCTTCATCGCGGGTCTTGCTGCGGCAGCAGCTCATGCGGGCCCAGGCCCAGGAGCAGGAGAGGCGTGAGCGACGGGAACAGGCCGCAGCCTCTTCCTTCCCCAGCCCTGCCCCTGCCTCTCCTGCCATCTCAGTTGTTGGCGTCTCTGCGGGGGGCCATACGTTGGGCCGTCCTCCCCCTGCTCAGGTGCCCAGGGAGGTGCTCAAGGTAAGGTGACATCTGGAGGCCCTGGGAAGGGTCTTGGTGACTGAGGAGTGGTCATGGTGGCTTTTGGGCCAAGGTCTTTGGGGCCTCTAAGGAAGGCCCCAGTTACTGTTCAAATAGGCTGTTAGTGTCCCGTTGCATTTAGGGGTTCAGAGGCATTCTCGTGCAGTGGTGAGGGGTTCTTGGAGGCATAGGATGTCTGGGTGGGCCCTGGAAGGTCGTGAGTGCCTCAAGTGAGGTAACCCGAGGAAGAACTTGGTAGGACAAGCTTCCTGTGTATGTGACACATTAGGAGTTTGGCCGTTGGAGTGACTTGGGAAGCCACATGTGGTTCTCAATTCTCCTTGGTGATGTCAGAGACAGGTGGGGGAGTCTTGGGAACTGTGCCAGGGTGCTCCAGAAACTGAGGGATTCAGTCACCCACGGGTGGCTCTTGGGGATCTATGAGGGATTTCTGAGAAAGGGAGTTTGGGTCCCTGGGGAAGACTTCCCAGTATTGGGGGAGGTAGGAGGGGTCTCAGATTCTGGGCCATGTTTGCTGGTCTGGGCCTAGAAACAGATGACCTCTGAGGGTCAGCCTGGGGCACAGAGTCACCGCATCCTACCTTGTCCCCTTCCACCCCTCCTCGCCCCCATCCCACAGGTGCAGACCCATCTAGAGAACCCGACGCGCTACCACCTCCAGCAGGCACGGCGGCAGCAAGTGAAGCAATACCTGTCCACCACACTCGGCCCCAAGCTGGCTTCCCAGGCCCTCACGCCACCACCAGGGGCTGCTAGTGCCCAGCCACTCCCTGCACCTGAGGCTGCCCATGCTGCCGGCCCCACAGGCAGTGCTCCCAACAGCCCCATGGCGCTCCTCACCATTGGGTCCAGCTCAGAGAAGGAGGTACGTGGCTACAGATAACCTTCCCACTCTCCCCCTCGTCCAGCTTCCTCTAACCCCCATCCATGTTCTTCCCCCAGATCGACGATGTCATTGATGAGATCATCAGCCTGGAATCCAGTTACAACGATGAGATGCTCAGCTATCTGCCCGGAGGCACTGCAGGGCTGCAGCTCCCCAGCACGGTGAGGCCCTGAGATGGAAGGCTGGCTGACACTTAGTTGCATTCCTCTGTCCCTGACATGACACCCAGGCTGGCTGTGTGTCTGAGACCCTTACTTTGGGTGGTACTAAGATAGCAAAGGAGGCTGTGGAGATGAGAAGAGCACACGTAAGGGCCCTGGTACCTTTGTGTTGTGCTGCGTGGAGAGGTGTACAGATACAAGGGCAGGTGGACAGATACAAGGGCAGGGGCTCCATGGAAGTAATCAGGGCATACCCAGGCAGTTGAGCTGCAGTGTGGGAGGGACCAAGGAATGGGACTATCATAGCAATTGAATGTACCAAGGGATTCAGGTCGTTGGGACATAGCCAGACCATGTAGCCATTGGAATATATCCAAAGTCTAAAAACCCGGTGTGCTTGAACCTTGGGATGATTGGAAAGTACAACATCTCTTTCAGGAACCATGCCAAGAGGCTGGGTCCTTGTAGAGAGTGGATAAAACTCTCTAGAGCAAGGGATGTGCCAATAAATTATACCTTTCTGGTTCTGGAACATTCCAGGAGTCCCATAACTTGCTTTGGGACATACCAAGGGGGCTGTGGCTTTGTTTCCTTCCAACACACTGAAAGGACAGAAGCGTGTATAAATATGGCCCCAGCTCATCTGAACTTCTTATTGATTTGGACACAGCTACAGACTGGGACCTTATACTATGTGGATCCAGCAGACTAGCAGGGGTTTCAAGGGATGGTAACTCATCAGGAGGTGGTACTAATTACTCAGGAATTAGTGTGTTGCCCCAGAGTATATCCAGGAGAGGGCGAAGGCGAGAGAGAGAAAAAAAAAATCAAGACTGGCATAAAAGCAGCGTTCTTTGAGTAGTCGGACGAGAAATCCTGAGTGATCAGAATGTGTAGGAAGATACTAGAAGTCAGGAGCTTGGTGCGTGACCACATACATCATACGTGATAAGGTGGTGTGACACAGTCACGGAAGAAGGCTAGATAACGGGTTGGAACTCTCCAGAAGGCCAGATTTGGGATAGAATGTTACCATGACAATTTCCCAAGGCCTGAGAAGATTGAGCTGGAGTGTTCCAAGAATGCTGACTTGGAATGTTGTGCTAGGAGGGGCTAACCGGCTGGAATGTTGTATCGTAGCTGACAAAGACCTGAGAAGGGGTGGTTTTCCAGCATTCCTTCTCAGGGCCAACTCCAGAGTTAGGGAGGGGGGCTTCAGAGGTTGCTGAAGTATTTGAGGGCATGCAGGGGCACGATGAATCGGTCCGGCAGACTCAGGTCCCCCGGCCAAGCAGGATGGGTCCACATGATCCTGTCCCCCCTATTGAGTCGCCATGCCAAGTTCCCTGAAATGAGAAGGAAGGGTCCCTGTGCCAAGCCAGCCACTCCTTGTGTGAGGGTACCTGTGGAGCACGTGGAGGGGTGGGGGCCAGGTCCTGAGAAGGGGCCAAGCCTGGGGCTGGTCCGAGCCATCATCTCTCTGCCCTCCCTGCCCCCAGCTGCCTGTGTCAGGGAATCTGCTTGATGTGTACAGTAGTCAGGGCGTGGCCACGCCAGCCATCACTGTCAGCAACTCCTGTCCGGCTGAGCTGCCCAACATCAAACGGGAGATTTCTGGTAAGGGCCAGGGTCTTGGCCCCAGACGCCCATTCTGGACCCCGGGATGAGCCCTATGTCAACCAGGTGGGCCTGATGCTGGGGGAAGGGGTTTAAGCAGACAGAAAGGGGTTGGGCTGTTTGCCTTCTTCTTCCACATGGCCCATGGGCTTGCTTTCACCCCGTTGCCTCTTGTTTCGGGTTTAGCAAATGACCTGTCACCAGGGCTTCTTAAAAAAAATCGTGAAAATGGCACTTAAAAAAAAAGTCACTTCCCTGCCTTCACCCGCCAGATCCTCCCCCTGGCAGCTGTACGTGCTGCCCTCTGTCTTTCCCACATCCAGAGGTCCTGACTATCCGCCCACCCCCGACTCTCTTCCAGAGACGGAGGCCAAGGCCCTTTTGAAGGAACGACAGAAGAAAGACAATCACAACCTAAGTGAGTGGGCTTGCGTGCCCTTGCCAGCATGCTTTCCAGCCCTGCCTCACTCCACGCTCTGGCTTTCCTTGAGGGGGCCTGTCCCTGCAGCTGACTCCCCACCCCCAGTTCTTCCTCCCTCTTCAGCCTGTTGACAACTTTCCCACTCTTCTCCCTGCCTCCCCCCCACAAAGTTGAGCGTCGCCGGCGATTCAACATTAACGACAGGATCAAGGAGCTGGGCACCCTCATCCCAAAGTCCAGTGACCCGTGAGTCTAGGCCGGGAGGCCTTGGGCTGGCAGAAAGTGGGACGAGGGCCCCATTCCTCTAAAGCTGTTCCTGGGTGGGAGCTGCCTGGCGTCTCTGCTACCAGCCCTGGCGCATCCAGCCTTCATGACTGTGTGCAGGGGCACAGCCCCTCATTGTCCCCAACCTACAGTTTTTGGTGCATGACACTGCAGTCTGATCTGCTCCCCATATGACATAGGCACTCGTTTTTGGTTCATTTAGTACTTCCTATTTATTCATTCAAGGGACGTGTTGAGCTGCTTTGTGTCAGGGACCACACTAGGCCCTGAGGATGTCAGAGGACAAAACAGACTAAGCTCTTGGAACTGATATTTTCATGGAGGCAGCAGACAGACCACAAACAAGATAAATAAGTAAAGTCTGGGCGGTTATGAGGAGTATTGTGGAGAAATATAAAGAAGAGAAGATGGGGGCATGTCTGGCTGGCTCAGTCAGTAGAGTGTGTGATTCTTTTTTTTTTAAGATTTTATTTATTCATTTGAGAGAGAAAGAGAGCGAGTACAGGCAGGGGGAGAGGCAGAGGGAGAGGGAGAAGCAGACTCCCCGCTGAGCTGGGAGCCCGACGTGGGGCTGGATCCCAGGACCTGGAGATCGTGACCTGAGCCGAAGGCAGATGCTTAACCATCTGAGCCACCCAGGCGCCCCAGTGCCTCTTGACCTCAGGGTTGTGAGTTCAAGCCCCATGCTGGGTGTAGAGCTAACTTAAAAAAAAGAATAGAAGATGGGGGAATGTTGGCAAGGGTTACAACTTAGGGTGAGGAGGAAGGGCACAGGGCAGGCCTGGACTGACAAGGAAACACTGGAGGTGAGGCAGGAGACACACTGGGTGTCTGGGGAGGAGTGTCCAAGGCCAAAGGCACAGCTGGCCTGGAGGCCCTGAGGCTGGAGTGGTTTTCCACGTTCTAGGAGCACGGATCTGCTCTTCCCCTAGAATAACTGGGCTGGGCATTCCATACCCTTGATGTACCCCCCCGCCGGCCCCGAACTCTGGGTCTAGGCCTGTGATGGTACAGTTGCCCCCTCAGCTCCTGAGAGCCCTCCCATGCAACACTCCCTCCTTTTCTCCCTGTTGGGTCCTACAGGGAAATGCGCTGGAACAAGGGCACCATCCTGAAAGCCTCTGTGGATTATATCCGCAAATTGCAGAAGGAGCAGCAGCGCTCTAAAGACCTGGAGAGCCGGCAGCGTTCCCTGGAACAAACCAACCGAAGCTTGCAGCTCCGAATTCAGGTTTGGGATGAGGAGGCTATGGCAGAGGTGATGGGGGCTTCCTATAGGCAGAGGAAGAGCAGGCTGGGATTTTCCCAGTCTACTTGGGGGATCCCCGGGCTTCCCAACTCACGCAACGGTGACACCAAGTAGTGATCATAACCTTAAGGAGAATAGCGACGCATATTGGCTCACATATATAGTGCTTGTCTCATGCTGCACACGGTGACCGGAGCCTTATCTCCATCTGCTAAGGTAGCCCTCACTGTGATCCTGTGAGGCAGGGACCATTATTCTACTCGTTTTATAGAGTGGAACTCTGAGACCCAGCGAGGTTAAGCCAAACTTGCCTCAAGTCGCACAACCAGTGAGCAGCTGAGGCGGGTTTCACACCCAGGCAGCCTGCCCTTGGAACCATCAGGCTTCTCTGCCTCTGAGGAACTGTGAACCCCATCTGATCCTGCCCCCACTCCCTACTTTTCACAGGAGCTAGAATTGCAGGCACAGATCCATGGCCTGCCGGTACCTCCCACCCCGGGGCTGCTCTCCCTGGCCACAACTTCAGCCTCTGACAGCCTCAAGCCAGAGCAGCTGGACGTTGAGGAGGAGGGCAGGCCAGGCACAGCAACATTTCACGCAGCAGGGGGATCTGGCCAGAGTGCTCCCCATCAGCAGCCCCCAGCGCCACCCTCGGACACCCTTCTGGACCTGCACTTTCCCAGCGACCACCTGGGGGATTTGGGGGACCCCTTCCACCTGGGGCTGGAGGACATTCTGATGGAGGAGGAGGAGGAGGGGGTGGTGGGGGGACTGTCAGGCGCCCTGTCCCCACTGCGGGCTGCCTCTGACCCCCTGCTGTCATCTGTGTCCCCCGCTGTCTCCAAGGCCAGCAGTCGCCGCAGCAGCTTCAGCATGGAGGAGGAATCCTGATCAGGCCTCACCCCTCCCCTGGGACTTCCCCACCCAGGAAAGGAGGAAGAGTCAGGATGAGGCCCCGCCTTTCCCCCCCCACCCTCCCGTGAGACTGCCCTGCCCAGGTGCTCTGGGGGAAGAGCAGACTGATGAGGTCCCACCCCCGCAACCAGGCAAGGAGGAGGAGTCATATGAGGGTCCTGCCCCCTCCCCACCAGCCCAGCGGGTGAGGTGTTTCAGCCGTGGAGAAGGCGGTAGGTGGTAACCTCGGGGCCTGTCCCCTAGAGAACCCGGTCGTGCTGCCGCCCCGTGGGACCCGCCCTTGCCCAGGTGAGGGAAGGAGGCAGGATGAGCTAGGCCCCTGTCGCTTAGGGATTTTCCTAGCCTGGTCTCCTGGGATAAGGAGGTAGCAAGATACTGCCCCCCCCATAACCACTAGCCTATTCCATTCTGGCAAGAAAGGAGTCAAAATAATAGAGGTCGCACCCTGGGGGTTTAAGCCCTGCCCCTTTACCCTGACCCCCATCCTGTCCGGCCAAGGAACAGAAGTAAGGAGAGCCCCTCACCTGGGAGCGCAGTCCTGGCCTTCCGGCAACGCGGGAGCCAGGCCCCGCCCCTTCCCTTATAGGCACAGTCTGGCGCGGGTATTTCAAGCACCGAGGAGCCGGTGAGATCAGGCCATGTGGAGTTCACGGACCTTGTCCCTTAGCAACATCCCATCAGAGCATTCCACGCTGCAGGGGGGGTAGTGGTACTTACGTTCCCCAGCCTTAACCTGGGACCAATGGGACCTAACCCAGGAGGACTCTGAGCTGACCTTGCCCTTGGAGAAGGGGGAAGAGCTCGAAATCTTGTGGGTGGACATCCCAGACCTCAATCAGGAGAGCTAGACCCTCAACCTTGGGTAGAGTCCTGAATCCTACCTTGAGGGGCAGTTTGGGGAGGTGATAGGAATTAGGGGGTACTGAGTCCAGATTCCCAGAAACAGTACTCCAGCACTCTTGAGGTCTGTAGGGGAGCAGGGTGAAGGAAGGAGCCTTTCTGGGGAGTTCCCAAGCCCAGGAAAAAGTGGAAGATTACCCCACCAAAGCAGAAGCTTGGAAGAGGGTTGCAAAATCATTATGTACCCCTCTTTTGTTTAATCTGATTTTTTTAATTGACCCCCCTTCTCAGAAGCTAGGTCACCTCTAGTCTTCACCCAGTTCTCCATTTGGAGGACTCCTCCCCATTTCAGAGCTATTAAGACACTCCCTGCCCATCCCCACCCTTCCCACCACATAGACCCAAGGTTGTCAGCTTCCGATCCTTGGGGTCCAGCCCCAAGGAGAGTGTACTAAGGGATCTGTAGGTTTGTGATTAAAATAATAAATGCTAGGCGTGTTTGATGCGCTTTTAACTTTAGCAGAGAGTCTCCTGTCCTTGCTTTTGACTGTACAGTGAGCACGGTTGGGGCTGGCCAGGAAGACGAAGGTTCTTGGAAGAAACACATTTATATGGAACGGATGAAAGAACTTAGTGGAGCTAGAGGAAAACAACCTGTAAGCAAAAGCAGTCAGTCCTTAACTATCTGCCAGGCACCCTCCTGTTACGAGTGTTTCCCCCTAGTTGTTTAATATAAGGACTAATTATGAAGAAAGTGCTGCTCCTTAGTCCCATTTCATGTTGGAAGAAACCAATAAGTAGAGTTTAACTCCTTGAAGATATGCAGCTGGTTGGCGGAAGAAGAGCTAGACGGTGAAGTTAGGAGAGCGAGAGATCTGGTTTGAAGCATGTCACCACTGAAGG
Organism: Spilogale gracilis; assembly: GCA_004023965.1. Lineage (NCBI taxonomy): Eukaryota > Metazoa > Chordata > Mammalia > Carnivora > Mephitidae > Spilogale > Spilogale gracilis. The sequence continues at coordinate 5,292 of PITA01010803.1, read as the reverse complement.
CAGAGGGGGCAAAGATTTTCTCCCATTCTTACTTTGGAAACTGGTAAGAAAGTGTATGAGGGTATCTCCTGGCAGGCGGGAGAGGTCTGCCAGATGGTCCAAAGGGCAAAAACAAAACCCATAAGGGTGGAGGAACAGGCAAGTAGTTACATTTTGGCACAAATGCTGACATTTGGGGGGAATTTTAATGGAGGTAAATAAACACAAATACTCTAATTGAAAGCTGGGAAAAAGTATTATTTTTGGAACTCCTCCACCAGACTCTAACTCCCAGGATGGGCATCAGGCCTGGCCCTGCCTCTCCCCCAGCGGATTGTGACCCCCACCCCTCCTACTCCTTTCTGACCCCATCACACTGACCCCCGAGGCCTGGTTGCTGAGCTTCCAGCCCCAGACTAACAGCTCGCTGATAACCTTTTCTGGCCTTTTTTCTCCTCGAATCTGCCATGTTCTGTATTTTATTTTGTGAATATAACATGTAATGCCCAGAAGTGTTTTTCTCAAAGTTTGTATTCTGGAAGAAGTTGAGCTTTATGGAAGAGCTGTGAAGGCATTGATGTTCCTGTACCCATCAACCAGCATCCTCTAATGAGACTATCTTAAAGAACCATGGCATATTTATCAGTGCTGAGAAAATAACATTGGCCCAGTACCAGGAACTCAACTTTCAGACTTTATTTGGATTTGACTGTTTTTTCCATGAATTTTTTTTTCTTTCTGTTCTAGGATCCAAGTAAGGAAACTCTATCTATTATCTCTTCCTGTGTAGCAAATTGCCACAATCTCGGTGGCTAAAAACAACACACGTTCACGTTCTCCCAGATTTTGCGGGTCATGAATCCAGGCTGGCTTAGCTGGACCTTCTACTCCAGTGGCTTTCCCGAGGATACCATCAAGGAAGGTGTTGGGCGGGATTCAGGACTCCTCTGGACACGGGACTACGGAAAGTTCTGGGTCTGAGCTCCCATGAGTTGGGGCAGGACTCAGTTCTCTGTAGCCTGTTGAACTGAGGGTCCCAGTTCCTCTCTGGCTGTCATCTGGGAGTTCCCTCAGTCCTTGACGTGTGTTCCTTTCCTTCCATGAGGCAGCTCACAGCATGGTGGTTGGCTTTGTCAAAGCCAGCAAGAGTGTCAAGTAGCGAAATGGAAGTTGCAGTCTCTTGTAATCTAATCATGGGAAGTGACATCTCCTCAAAGGCAAAGCATTTTACTGGTTAGAAGCAACCTCCTCCTTACCCCAGGGGAGGAGATTACAAAAGACAGTAGGCAGGGACTACTGAGGGACCATCGTAGCAGCTCCCTACTGCATTGCATTTAACCACCATATCCGGGTTTCCTCTGACAGTTTCACAGTCTGTCCACTGAGAAGGGCTAGATGCCGCTCTTCTAAAAACAATGAGCATTATTAGTACCCAAATCGTGGTTTCTAAATGACACTCTCCAGCAAAAGGAACCAGGGATCCTTGGAGAAATGGCTGGTCATAAGGCTAGGGTAGGGAAGTACAAGATGGGCCTGGAGTGTCTTATAGTCCCACAAAGTAAGGAAGTACTAGAAAAAAAAGGAATATGTTACAAGGATATAAGAGCCATCCTGAAAGCTTTCAATGGGCAAAGCTGGCACAGCCTGAGCAACAAAAAATAATGATAGTATTGGTTTATAGTCCCCCAAATGGAATATCTGTGATTCCATACTCAAATAAATCAGTGATATGATTGAATAAATAAATGCTGGCTAGTGGACAACTCCATGCATAAGAATCCCAAATAATAATAAATATAGAAGGAATGAGGGAAATAGAAAGTTATCATTAAAATACCACAGTAATAACTGCTACAGACCTGATTCACTAAATGCAAATATCAGTCAGCAAAACTTTAAGATGAACATGACAGTTGCATGACCTTAAAGTATCGCTTCCGAAACTTTTATTAAATACTTGAACCCTCCCCACACCTGAAAGAGTTGGAGCTTAACTTCCCTCCTCTTGAATCCGAGCTGGGCTCAGTCACTTGGGTCAAATGACAAGAGTATGGAAAGTGAAAAACACTAACTATGCAGCGGAAAAATCTGATAGATTACCACCTTAACCAAGAGATGAGTTAACATCACCAGTTCTAGGACATATTGCTGACATGTACCCCCTGAAGTGATAGAACCAGAAAGCATTTCACTTTCATAGTATTCTCAAGACCCCATAACCCCTGTGTAATGATGAGAAAATAGAGAAAACTGAATCAGGACAGGGACATCTTACAAAATATTTGACCCACATTCTTCAAGTGTCAAGATCACACAAAACAAGGAAAGACTGGTTGTATATTTAAGAAAACAGAATCATGTCTGTCTCTGTCAGTTTTAGCTTTTTTTTTTTTTGGAGGCAGGGCACTGAGACCCAAAAACTGGTGTCGTTCTACAGATAAGTTTATCAAGGCTATCTGGTGTCCTATGGCCCACTGGATGGAATGTGATGGCTGAGAGAAGAGAAACACGTAATGAGCCTGAACTGTACCTTCTTTCCACCTGGGTCATTTTCAGGACCTCCCCATAGGGAAGTGGAGCCTAAGCAGAGGACAGCAATAGAGCTGAGCAGGGAGGGACTGATCAGATTGCAGGGCATCTGGGATTTCATTCTACTGGAGAAAAAGAGGCTTTATAGAGGTGGACTTCCAGAAATCACCATAGGCATTACTGTAGGTATTTGGCCAAATGCTAGACTGTGTAGGCTTACAATAAAACACTGGGAGGTGGGGTGCCTAGGCTCAGTCGGTTAAGCAGCTGCCTTCAGTTGAGGTCATCATCCCAGAGTCGTGGAATCAAGACCCTCATCAGGCTCCCTGCTTGGTGGAGAGTCTGCTTCTCCCTCTCCCTCTGCCTATTTGTGCTCTCTGTCTCTCTGTTAAATAAATAAAATCATATAAAACAAAACACTTGGAGGCCAAGCAGAGATCAGTTCTGGGATTCTGTGAGCTAAATGGATACCTGCACAGTTCTGGGAGACATCCGTCTTTTGACCAGGCTGAGAAGAGTCCTCATCCAATACCCTAATGAGAAACAAACACCCCAGAAAGACCATGCCTTAAGAGTAGGCCACTTCAGCACTAGCTAGAGTAAGGGTTACTGTAAATCCTCTCTAACATATCCATAAAACATGTCTTGAGAGGATCAAGCTGGGGAATGCCTAATTGGCTCAGTTAGTAGAGCATGAGACTCTTGATCTCAGGGTCCTGCATTTGAGACCCACATTGGGCCTAGAGTTTACTTAAAAAAAAAAGAGGCTGAAGCTGAACACAAAGGACATAATTTGAGAAACTACACCTTTGCAAGGCTCTTGCATGTGAAATGTTACAATATTAACTTTCAGTTCACTGTGATAAGTTAAGGATGTATTCTGTAATTATCAAGGCCATCTCTAAAGAAAATAATGAAAACAGGGACAGGTGAAAAGCCAATAGACGTATAACAATTGAATATTAAAATATATTTGGTTAACTCAAAAGAATTTGGGAAAGGAGGAACAGAGGATCAGAAATCAGAAGGAACAAACAGAAAACATATAACAATATGATACAGCTTAATCTGACTGTATCAGTAACTCCAAAAAGTGTAAATGGACTAGAAACCCTCTTTAAAGGCAAGGATTTTTAAGACCAGAATATTAAAAAATAAGACCCAACTAGAGCTGGGTGCAAAATTTAAAGGGATGTCAAAAAAGTTAGTAGGGGCACCTGATGGCTCAGTAAGTTAAGTGTCTGACTCTATCTCAGCTCAGGTCCTGATCTCAGGGTCATGAGATCAAGCCTTGTGTGGGATTCCATGCTGGGCAGGGAGCCTACTTTTAAAAAGAGTCAGTAACCAAGATGAATAACATTTTGGTTTTTTATTTTAATTCTGGTATAGTTAACATAGGGACAGCTAACATTTCACTGCAATTTTGGGGAAAAAAGTGAAAATTAATGCAAAGCAATCCCTGATGCATGCAATATCAAAATTTGACATCAAGACAGAATTCTACCCTGCACTTGAACTACCCTAGAAATCATGCAACTTGTGGGGGGTGGGCAGGCTTAATGACATACAAGAAAAACAAAATCTCTCAAGAAGTGGTGGTTACGAGAGGGGAAGTTTGTGGGGAATTCACAAAATAAGTGAATGGGGATTCTTAAGAAGTAGGAACTTCCAGTTATAAAATAAATCACTGAGATGAAAAGTATAGCATAGGAAATATAAACAATAATATTATAGTAACATATGATGACAGATGGTGACTATGCTTATCATGGTGAGCCTTGCATAATGTATGGGCTTGTTGAATACACTGTTATACACAAAATAAATATAACATTGTATGTCAACTATACTTTTATTTAAAAAGTCTCTCACTTGCAATTTTTTTTGAAGGTCAGTGTTCATCCTGAGGGAAGTTGACAAGTTTTCTCCATTGTTTATAGCTGTCATATTCAGTATTTCAAGGTAAAAGAGAAAGTTTTATTTTATTACAAACATATATTTGTGTGATTTTTTAAATATTAAGAGCACTTAGGTAAGAAATACGAACTTGATCTATTGATATATGTGCCTTTTCACAAATTAAATCTGATCAAATACCAAACATTTTCTTTTTTTAAAAGATTTTATTTATTTATTTGACAGAGAGAAATACAGCTAGAGAGGGAACACAAGCAGGGGGAGTGAGAGAGGGAGAAGCAGGCCTCCTGCTGAGCAGGGAGCCCGATGCGGGACTCGATCCCATAACCCCGGGATCATGACCTGAGCCAAAGGCAGTCACTTAACCAACTGAGCCACCCAGGCGCCCCTCAAACATTTTCTCAACCAACAATATTTTTAACCAGGAAAAACAATTGACCAGGAAACATTTATACTTTATTCACTTAAATAGTGGTAGTTTGCTATTATTAAAATCTTTTATTAAAAAAACTATCTTTTTTTCAGCACCATTTATTGAAGATACTGTCCTTTTTCCACTGGATATTTTTTCCTGCTTTGTCAAAGATGATTTGACCACAGATTTGTGGGTCCATATCTGGGCTCTCCACTCTGTTCCATTGGTCTATTTCTCTGTTTTTGTGCCAGTTCCATGCTGTCTTGGTAATCACAGCTTTGTAATAAAGCCTGAAGTCAGGTAATGAGATGCCCCCAGCTTTGCTTTTCTTCTTCAGCAATTCCTTAGCGATTCGGGGTCTTTTTTGGTTCCATATAAATTTTAGGATTGTTTGTTCTAACGTTTTGAAGAATGTTGGTGGAATTTTGATCGGAATGGCATTGAAAGTGTAG
>PITA01010802.1:0-69880 GCA_004023965.1 Spilogale gracilis | reverse complement strand
AAAAAAAATTTAGTAACAAAAAAAAAGAAATATGTGGTAAATATATAAAATGGAATATTATTCATATATAATAATGAAGGGGATTCTGTCATTTTCCAAAACATGGATGGGCCTGTGGAATCTTAAAAACTGGAATTGACAGGAACACAGTAAAATGGTGGTTTCTAGGGATTGAAGGGTGGTGAAAAGAGAGAGAAGTTGACCAAGTGATAGAAACTTTGTTATAAAATAATAAGTTCTGGAGATCTAAGGTACAGAATAGTAACTATAGTTAACGATAATGTACTCAAAAGGTGATGTGAAAGTAAAATTTTACTTATGTCTCACAATAACAACCATAAAATGGCAATTATGTGAGGTGAAAGATGTGTTAAATAACCATATTTTGATAAACACTTTGCAATATATCTGTATATCAAAGCCTCATATTATACACCTTAATCTTATGCAATGTTGTTATATTTCAGCAAGAGCTGAAAAATATATTAAATTTAAAAAATATTAAAATATATTAAAATGATAATAACTTATGAGGTAATATTTATGTTGGTTTCCTTGATTGTGGTAATTCACAGTGTGTACCAAACCATGAAGTTGTACATCTTAAATATATACAATTTTAATTATTGATTATACCACAATAAAGTTAGAAAAAAGAACATATTCATTTTTATTTTATTTTTTTAAAGAGTTTATTTATTTGACAGAGGGAAACACAGCCAGAGAGGGAACACAAGCAGGGGGAGTGAGAGAGGGAGAAGCAGGCTTCCCACCGAGCAGGGAGCCCGATGTGGGGCTCAATCCCGGGTCTCCGGGATCATGACCTGAGCCAAAGGCTGTCGCTCAACAAACTGAACCACCCAGGCGCCCAAAAGAACATATTTAAAAGGTGTGTTTCTTAAATCATGAAGAAGAAAAAAATTTACATATAAACTGAAAATAACATACTGACTTCTACAATTGCCCATTTATTACCTTAACTAAAATATTTTTTTTATATGTATGGCTCCGAGTAACCTGTCAGTGTCTTTCCATTTCAGTCTACAGAAGATCCTTTAGCATTTCTTTCAGGACAGGTCTACTGGTGATGAATTCCTTCAGCTGTTGTTTATTTGGGAATACATTAAATTCTCTCTTGCTTTTGAAGAACAGTTCTGCCAGATATAAGATTCATGGTTGACAGTTTTCTTTCATCACTATGAATATATAGACCCAAGTATCTGGCCTTCAAAGTTTCTGATGAGAAATTGACTGATTATCTTATTGATAACTTTCAACAGCCTTTCCAATACTTGTTGTTTCCTGTCCTCTTAATTTTGGCCATTCTGACAGGTGTAAGGTATGGTTTTGATTTGAATTTCCCTGATAGCTAGTGATGGTGAACACTTTTTCATGTTCTGGTAACCATATGTATGTCTTCTAGGAGAAGTGTCTCTTCATGTTTCCTGCCCAATTTTTTATGTGGTGATCTTTATTTTGGTTGTTGAGTTTGAGCAGTTCTTCATAGATCTCGGATATCAGCCCTTTGTCTGTAGTGTCATTTGCAAATACCCTCTCTCATTCCATGGGTTGCCTCTTTGTTTTGTTGACTGTTTCCTTTGCTGTGCAGAAGCTTTTTATTTTGATGAAGATCCAAAAATTCACTTTTGCTTTTGTTTCCTTTGACTTTGGAGACATCTCTTGAAAGAAGTTGCTGTGATCAACATCAAAGAGGTTATTGCCTATGTTCTCAAGGCTTTGATACTTTCCTGACTCACGTTGAGGTCTTTCATCCATTTTGAGCTTATCTTTCTGTGCAGTGTAAGACAATGGTCTAGTTTCATTCTTCTACATGTAACTGTCCAATTTTCCCAGCACCATTTATTGAAGAGACGGTTTTCTTTTCCACTGGATATTTTTTTCCCCTTTGTCAAGGATTATTTGGCCATAGAGTTGTGGATCCATACTGGACTCTCTACTCTGTTCCATTGGCCTATTTTTCTGTTTTTGTGCCAGTACCATGCTGTCTTGGTGACCATAGCTTTGTAATGAAGCTTGAAATTAGACAATGTGATGCCCCAAGGTTTGATTTTTATTTTCAACATTTCTTTAGGAATTTGGGGTCTTTTCTGGTTACATATAAATTTTAGGGTTCTTTGTTTCAACACTTAAAAAAATGTTGATGGAAGTTTGGCTTGGATGGCATTGAAAGTATAGATTACTCTGGGCAGTATAGACATTTTAACAATATTTATTCTTCCAATCCATGAACATGGAATGCTCTTCCATCTTTTTGTGTCTTTTCAATTTCTTTCATGAATGTTCTGTAGTTCCTCAAGTACAGATCCTTAACTTCTTTCCTTGGGTTTATTCCTAGGCATCTTATGATTTCTGGTGGTATGGTAGATGGAATGGATTCTCCGATTTCCCTTTCTATATTTTTATTGTTAGTGTATAAGAACACCACTGATTGCTGCACATTGATTTTGTATCCTGCCACATTACTGAATTGTTGTATGAGTTCTAGTAGTTTGTAGGTGGAGTCTTTTGGGTTTTCCATATAAAGTATCATGTCATCTGCAAAGAGAGATTTTGACTTCTTCTTTGTCAACTTGAATACATTTTATTTCTTTTTGTTGTCTGAGTGCTGTTGCTAGGATTTCTAACACTATGTTGAACAATAGTGGTGGGAGTGGGCATCCTTGTCTTGTTCCTGATCTCAATGGGAAGGTCGTCAGTTTTTCCCCATTGAGAATGATATTCGCTGTGGGTTTTTCATAGATAGATTTATGAGGTTGAGGAATGTTCCCTCTATCCCTATACTTTGGAGGGTTTTAATCAGGAATGGATGTTTTATTTTGTCAAATGATTTTTCTGCATCAATTGAGAGGACCTTGTGATTCTTCTCTCTTCTCTTATTGATTTGTTTTATCATGATGATTGACTTGCAAATGTTGAACCACTCTTGCATCCCAGGGATAAATCCCACCTGGTCGTGGTGGACAATTTTTTAATGTACTGTTGGATCCTATTAGCTAGGATCTTGATGAGAATCTTGACAGCCATCTTCATCAGGGATATTCGTCTGAAGTTCTCCTTTTTGATGGGGTCTTTGTCTGGTCTGGGGATTGCAGTAAAGCTGGCCTCATAGAAAGAGTCTGGAAGTTTTCCTTCTGTTTCTAGTTTTTGAAACAGCTTCAGGAGAATAGGTATTATTTCTTCTTTGAATGTTTGGTAGAATTCCCCCGGGAATCCGTCAGGTTCTGGGCTCTTATTTTGGGGGGGTTTTGATGACTGCTTCAATCTCATTACTAGATATTGGTCTATTCAGGTTGTCAATTTCTTCCTGTTTCAGTCTTGGAAATTTATAGGTTTCCACAAATGCATTTATATCTTTTAGGTTGTTTAACATATTGACATATAACTGTTGATAGTAATTTCTGATGATTGTGTCTATTCCCTTGGTGTTAGTCATGATCCCTCCCCTTTCATTCATAATTTTATTAATTTGTGTCCTCTCCCTTTTCTTTTGGATTAGTTTGGCCAATGGTTTAATGATCCTATTAGTTCTTTCAAAGAACCAGCTTCTAGTTTTGTTGATGTGTTCTACTGTATCTCTAGTTTCTAATTTGTTGATCTCTGCTCTAATCTTAATTATTTCCCATCTTGTCTGGGGAGTTGGCTTAATTTGTTGTTGACTTTCCAGTTCTTTAAGGTGTAAAGAGAGTTGGTATTCAGGATTTTTCAATTTTTTTGAGTGAGGTTTGGATGGTTATGTATTTCCCCCTTAGGACTGCCTTTGCCGTATCCCATAGGTTTTGGATGGATGTGTCTTCATTCTTATTGGTTTCCATGAAAAGTTTAAGTTCTTCTTTGATTTCCTGGTTGCTACAAACATTCTTGAGCAGGATAGTCTTTAGCTTCCAACTGTTTGAATTCCTTCTGAACTTTTTCTTGTGGTTGAGTTCCAGTTTCAAGGCATTGTGGTCATATAATATGCTGGGAATAATCTCAATCTTTTGGTATAGTTTGAGCCATGATTTGTGACCTAGTATGTGGTCTATTCTGGAGAAAATTCCATGTGCACTCAAGAAGAATGTGTATTCTGTTGTTTTATGGTATAATGTTCTGAGTATATCTCTGCGTTCCATCTGGTCGAACGTGTTATTCAAAGCTCTGTTTTTTGTTTTTTTTTTTTTTTTTGGTGTTGTTGTTGTTGTTGTTGTTGATTTTCTGTTTAAATGATCTATCCATTGCTGAGAGTGGTATGTTAAGATCTCCTACAATTAATGTATTCATATCGATATGACTCTTTATTTTGCTTCACAGTTGGCTTATGTAGTTGACTGCTCCCATATTGAGGGCATAAATATTTACAATTGTTAGATCTTCTTGCTATATAGACTCTTTAAGAATGATTTAGTGTCCTTCTCTGTCTCTGACTACAGTCTTTAGATTAAAATCTAATTTTTCTGAAATGAGAACCACTACCCCAGCTTTCTTTTGAAGTCCATTGGCATGAAAGATGGTTCTCCAGTCCCTCACTTTCAGCCTGGAAGTGTCTTTAGATTCAAAATGTGTCTCTTGTAGACAGCATATGGATGGGTCCTGTCATTTTATCCATTCTGCAACCCTATGCCATGTTATGGAAGCATTTAAGATATTCACTTTGAGAGTAGTTATTGAAAGATATGTTTTTATTGACATCATGTTGTCTATGAAGTTCTTTCTATAGATTACCTCTATAAAGTTCTGTGTCACTCTTGGGTTCTTTCCTATTTTATTGAACCCTCCTTAATATTTCTTGTAATGCTGGCTTGGTGGTCTCATAATCTTTTAGATGTAGCTTGGTCCTGGAAGCTCTTTATCTCTCCTTCCATTTTGAAAGTCAGCCTTGCTGAGGACATTATCCTTGGTTGCATATTTTTTTCATTTATTTTCCTGAATATGCCTTGTCAGCCCGTTCTGGCTTGCCAGGTTTCTGTGGATTGGTCTGACATTATTCTGATGGTCCTCTCTCTTGTACATCTCTCTAGCTGCCCTTTAGACATATTCTTTGAATTTATGATTCACGAATTTCATAATTCTGTGCCTGGAGGTTTTTCTAGCCTCATTGATCTTGGGGGGTTGTCTTTTTTGTCTCTAGGACATTAACACTTGTTTCATTCCCCAGATTAGAGAAATTTTCATCCAGGATTTGTTCAACTATATCTTTCAGCTCTCTCTCTCTCTCAACTCCCTCAAGGATTCCAGTAATTCTGATATTGGAACGTTTCATGGTATCATTTATTTCCCTAATTCTATTTTCATGGGATTTTAGCTGTTTGTTCCAGGACTTCTCTTGCTCTTCCTTCTCAATCCATCTATCTTCAAATCACTAATACGATCTTCAGCTTCACTTCCCCTAGTTGTTAGCATATTTAAATTGGATTGGATCTCATTGATAGCATTTTTTCCTCTGCCCGTTCGTCTCTCACTTCTGCCCTTATTTATTTATTTTTTTAACTTAGCCATTGCTTGGATAGTTGCTACCCTGAATTCCATTTCTGTCATATTGTTTGTGTTCATCTCCAGTAGTTCTGTGATGGGGTTACAGTCTCTGAGTTTTTCTTCTGTTGGGTGTTCCCTCTCTGAGTCATTTTAGTGAGGGTTGGTTGAGAGTTTGTATACCTAATATATCAAATATGATCCAGGCATATTGTTCACTGGAACATTTCAGAGCAATCATAAGTCACCACTGAAAAGGAAGAATAAAGGAAAAAGAAAAAGAGAGAAAAGAAGGAAGAGAAAAAAAAACCAGCTAAAATTGGCCACTATGGTAGGATTTCTATGGCACAAAAAACAAAATAAAATAAAGAAAGAGACGATTGAAAGTAAAAGAAAGGGGAAAAAAAATCAGAAAGCAAAACTCAACCCAAACAACCCCCAAGAACCGTATTTATATATTACAAAGGCAAAAACAAACACACAGAAACACTGACAGAAGAATACAATGGGAAGGTGAGTATAAACTCTTCTTGTGGGCAAGGAAAGTTTTCAGTTCTTCCTGGGCCTATCTTGTTTTTATTCTTAGTGGACTCACTTTCTGGAGATATGGGGAAATTAAAACTGGTTTATATATAGGGTTAGTATTGAATATGAATGAAGGGTTGCCTTGAAGCTTATATCTATATGTATATTTAAAAGAGAAAAAATTAAAAAAAAAAGAAAGAAATGACAAACACCGATATGTGTCTGAAAAAAGTTCAAGGTAAAAAGTTATGGAATATTTTTTTAAATATCACATTGTAATAATAAGTTGGTTAAAAAGTAAAAGAACAAAGGTCATGAGAATGAATTTAAAATTTAAAACAAAAACTTAAAAATAAAAATAAAAGTTAAAAAGAAAATAATATGAAAAGCTGTATATAAAATACACAGGTTTAGGAGTAGTATTGGGAGCTTAATATATTGTGTTTTTCCCTGATGTTGGGGTTTTATGGAGTTTTATGGAGATCCTTTATGGCATTTTATGGAGATCCTTTGGTGTTGTCCTCTTGTTCTTGTTTGCCTCCTGGGGGAGTTGCCTGTCGTCTTGTTCGTCAGTCAGTGTTGCTGGGCTGAGGCTCCCTGCCTCCTATCAAGGGTCTGGGTTCTATGGAAACTGGGTTTTCAGGATTTTGTTCTCTGGAGGTCTTTTTTTGTTTTGCGGCTTTTTGCAGCTCTTCATAAAGTCAGGGCAAAGTTAACTGTCGGCACTCAGACTTCCATTTCAGACAAAGACTCAGTTAACTCCCCTCTGGGTCGTGTGGGGCACATAGACTCTCCCTTTATACTGTCTCCTGCACCCAGCAACCTCTCACAGGTGGTGCACACTGCAGTCACCATGCAGGGGTCCCCACTTGTTGCTTCACTCTCATGACACAGAAATGGTGAGTGATATTGGTTTGTGTGAGCTTGTCACTGTCCGAATGTTCTCTGGAGTCCACACCCACACTGGGTGCACTAGGACCCCATGGTCCTGCAAATCATGCAGAAGGCTTTGGGAAGAGACTCCTCTGTCACAGATTGCACATGGTTTCAGGGACTTCACGCTGCCTGGTTCCCTCCAGCACCAGGGAGTGCTTTCTGGAGCAGGTACCAGGGAGTGCTTTCTACTGCGGGCCGGGAGCCCTAGTTTAATGTGCCTACCAGTGGCCGTCAGCTTCCCTTGGTGGCCTCTTAAGACCCTTTGTTTTTGAGTGTTTTTAACCAGACTGCAATTTCATGCTGCTCCCCAACCACAGGGCACTTTCATACTGAGTATTACTTTCCAATGGGTCTCTTCTGGTGGCTCTCACCACTTTCTGTTTGTCCTCTGAAATCAGTCTGAGCACAACAGCTCAGCTTTACTTCTCTGATGATACTCTTCTGCCCCCATAGAGATCCAGAAGCATGTAGTCTTACATCTCAGGCTGATTTCATGGGTGCTCACAGTGTTCTGGTAGATATTTAGTTCACTTCAGAGAACCCTTTGAAACGGTGTCTCTTACTTCTCGGCCATCTTTCCCCTCCTCTCCAGAAGGATTATTTTTAAAGAAAACATAACTCAATCACCTTTTAAAATATAAAACAGCACTTTTCAGGAAAGATGCCAAACATCAAATTAATTGTAAGAGGGATAATACATTTTGCTTATATAAAGTTCAATGTTTTCTCTGTAGTTTTCAGAGGAATAGTTTTTATTTTCACACCTCTCAACATTTTTATGCAGAAGTATTCTTTTGTCTTTCTGTCATCATGTTCCAGATTTCTCATACTGAAGTTAAATACTTTTTTTTCATGAAACCATAAAAGATCTTTCATTAAAAAAATATCATGTAAATATAATTTTCATTCTTGTCTGAGAGAAATTTCTCCTTTAGGAGGATATTTGATATTTTAACAACAGTTTGCCATCTATGTGTCATGATTGCCATTAAATTTGTAACCTTAGGGAAGGACCAAATGAACATGTCTTGAGAAATGCTTCTGCTTGATGCCTTGTATCAATTCTCTCTATACTGGTGGACCACTATCAATCTAATTGGCAGAAACAGCAGTGCTGTTTATAATACACCAAACACACACTGTAGTCAACAAAACCTTCCTGTTATATAGGAATTCAAATATATCAGGCTGTTTAAATTATTATACTTTTCACTTTGATTTTTAATTTATGTTTTATTGCATACACTTAGTTTCCCTAGCACTATTCCATTTATAACTTATTTTATATAAGAGAATCATATACTTTCATGAGTTTTACCTTAGGCAATCTAACAGCTGTTTTATAAGCTGTTCTTTTCAAGCCTTTTTGAGTGTTTGAATGTTGTAAGATATCAAGTTCATTGTTAGTCATTTCCTGTTTACGACTAAACCAAAATATGATTATCAAGCCTAAAGACAAACCTTCTTAAATATAAAGTGAATGGAATCAAAATGTATTTTGTTCTAAAAGGTAAAAGTGCTTTCATAGAGAAAGATAAAAAATCAAGAATTAGACTAGATAAAACTTTTATATGTAAGAGGCAGCATCCAGTAGGGCTCAAGCATATAGACTCTAGGGCCAGATTAGACATATTGAAATCCTGACTATATTGCCTGAACTCCTGGATTTTGGGCAAGTTATAGAACCTCTCTGAGACTCAGTTTTATCATTAGGTTGTTAAATGAATCACTTAGTTAATATTTAGAAATTATATAGAAAATTGCCTGGCATAATTCTGTGTTAGCATTGGTTAAATGAAGTAAACAAAAAGTCATATATATCCATTATTCATTTTCTTTTCACCTATAGTCAATAGTTTTGGTCTATTAGATTTGCTTTTTAAAGAATTATCATTCAATTAATTTTGACTCACATTATATAATTCAGTGGAAGTTCAGTCTGATTATAACTTTCAACAGTTCTATTTTGGAACCTCAGACACTTTCAAATATAGGATTGTTTGTGTTTTTAGATGTACAAAGCAAATTTATATTGTTTATAAATATGTAATACATAAATATATAACTAAAAGTAAAAATAATGATTTCTATAATGAATATACTAGTTCTCATAATCCAAACAAATTAATGAGAAAAGTAAAATCCCTAGATGTGCTATAAGTTACACATCCTAGGTTTCAGTGAAATGCTACAAGAAGGGAAATAAATTAAGAGTGTGACAAAATTGATTGCAACAAATTTGGTGAAGACTAGGACTTGAAAGGAGGTATATTTCTGGCAATGTGAGTTCCTCTGGATAGGTAGAGAACTCACCAGAAAAAATAGCTAAAATTTGTAGATCAAGTATACATGATATATTCATCTGAGTTTGAAAGATAGGGAGGAAAATGCTCAGATATTAAAAATAGAAATGTGATCAGAATGATGTGCAAAGCATGTGGGTATGTTCTAATGATGGCTGCTGGTATCAGACAAAGTACAACTTCCTGATTCAACCTCTGTAATTGAGACAAGAGACAAGTCTTTAGACTATGCAAGGTAGGACATCAAAATAGATTTCTCACATTTTGGGGAACCTAAAAAGCCCACTCTATATTCATCAATATAGATGAATAACTACATTCATATTGTTGTAGAAAAAACTTTAGATCTTTCATTTTGCAAAACGGAAACTCTGCCCATTGAACAACATCTCATTATGTTTTTTTATCTCCCTGTATCCTGGCAACCACCATCTACTTTCTGTAAAGTTTCTAAGGGTTTGGCTGGGTTATGTACCTCATGTAGTGGAATTATACAGTATTTGTCTTTTTGTGTCTGGCAATCCTCCTTTGCTTTCCAATTAGTCTCATCTAGGGAGGCATATACAAATCAGATTTATCTATCCAGGCACTGTGAATTCCCACAACTCTCTTATTTATTTTCTTCTAGCTGATTTATAGTTTTAGATCTTATGTTTCTGTTTTTAATCCATTTTGAGCTAATTATTGTATATAGTTTAAGGCAATGAGTCAATATCATTTTTTTTTTTGCATGTGAATATCCAGTTTTCTTAGTACCATTAGTTTAAGGGACAGTTTTTTACTCATTGAATAGTCTTGTAATAATTTCCAAGCGACTATAATTATGAGGATGTGTTTTTTATTTTGTAATGTTCATTTTTCTAATGAAAAAATTACAATTTTTGAATAGTTTTAGATTTACAGAAAGTTATAAGGCTAGCACAAGTACTTGTATACCCACACTCACATTTCATTATTGTTATCAGCTTATAAAAGTGTATTTGTCCTACCTAATGAATCAATATGATATATTATTTCAAAGTCTGTACTGTAGGGATGTCGGGGTGGCTTAGTCAGTTAAGCATTTGCCTTTGGTTCAGGTCATGATCTTGGGGTCCTGGAATGGAGTATTTATCAATAGATGAATGGATAAAGAAGATGTAGCATATATATAAATCTTGGCATTTGCAATAGCATGGATTGAGCTACTAAATAAAATAAGTCAGTCAGAGAAAGACAAATGCTATATGATTTCACTCATCTGTGGAGTTTAAGAAACAAAACAAATGAACAAAGGAAAAAAGAGACACAAAGGGAGAGAGAGAGAGAGAGAGAGGAGAGAAGCCAAGAAGCAGACTCTTGACTTTAGAGAACAAACTGATGGTTACCAGGGAGGATGATGAGTGGGGAGATGTGTGAAATAAGTGATGGGGATTAAAGAGTACACTTGTCAGGATAAGCATTAAGTAAGGTATCGAACTGTTGAATAATACTATATTGTACACCTGAAGTTAACATAACACTGTATGCTAGTATACTGGAATTAAAAAAAAAAAAACTCAATGAAAAAAAACCAAAAAACCCACAATGCACTGAAGAAAATGTTTCAAAAAATACCTTTTTTTTTTTTTTTTAACCATTGGGAACTCCTTCCGTTGGCTACTGAACCCTACTGTGTTTGACATATTTCCATATTCTGTTTCAAGCACCTCCTTGTTTTCTGGGATAAGATGCTCCAGGCATCTTGTCTAAATGTGACCACAGTGGAGTCCTACATTGTTGCTATCTTGGTTGTATTTGAATATTCTCTAATCTGTGCTGTACAGTTTCTTCAAAGGGAAAGCAAAAGAAGATGAAAACTTAAGAGTTTTGGTATCATTCAGAATAGAATTCAAATTCTGGTCTGACTAATGAAAATAACAAACAGTGTGTTTAGTATGGTAACCTGATCTTGACCACACTTTTATTTATTTATTTTTTCATAAATAACTGTTGCTTTTTAGGTTTCATCTCTGGAGAAGCCTCACTAGTGATTCACTTCCCCAAATTTCCTACTTTATGATTTTTTTTTTTTTTGCTCTTTTACACATTTATCTGGGATGGTAACAGAGTTTACAATTTGATTCTAGCTAGACATTTATCTATTAAAGTTCTTTACATTTACACACCATTTTTGTCAACTATGGTCTACATAAATATGAACCGAGTGCTCTTCTGGGTTTGTAATTTATTACCTCTTGGCTCAATTAACTTCAAAATATTATTTTTAATGTTTAAAACAATTGCTTCTTATTTAGTATTTTTATGCTTATTTGCATGTTGGTTTCTCCAGAAATAGACCAAATTGAAGCTGAGGGTATAAGATGTGTATTAGGTATCTCTCCCTAAGAAAAGCCAGGAGAGAAAGGAGAAAGGAAGCCAGTGTCAGTCTGCAATACAGCATCAGAAAGAACTTCAGCCAATCTGGTGTGAGTACAGCCAGTCTAAAGGGCTTGGTATGATTGAAATGGCCAGGGCTTTATGCCTTGCTTGCATGGTCCCTGATGCAGGCTGCTCAGGGAACAGAGCTGAGGGGACAGTGATCTGCAGCTGAGGCAGACCCTCAAGTAGGAGAACTGCAGGCTGTCTACTGAAGGATGTGCCTTTACTAAAAACAATCTGAGTGTTATATTTATCTCCAAGTCTGTAACATGCATGTATATGATGCAGATGTACATGTGAAATCCTGTAATTCTATAAAGCTACAGGAAAAAGTATGGTGATCTTTGACCTGGTTAGTAAAGTATAAAGAATAACATCTTTGAGCTGTGCTTGAAGTATCAGTGAACATCTACATTACCTTGGCACATTCTCTTGCTCTGTTACTGGTTACATCAGTGGTGGTAAAAACTATGGTGGCTCCTAATTAACTAAGAAAACATAATCCAGAACTCACAGATATGCCTTTGACAATTAATGTGACAGAGTAATCAAAATCAGCTTTGTGTTTCAGGCATATATGTTAAATTTAAATATTGATACTGTCATCAGGAAATCAGTCTTGTTTTCACAATTAAATCACTGTTTTATGAGGCTGAATTTAGTGTTATTTTTCAAGGTTTTCTTTTGTGTTCTGGGGCGAGAACAGTTTGCCAGAATAATTTTTATATCATTTATAGTTTTAGTTGTTGTTTACTCTGTTATTATTTTCCTTTAAGTCTTATGCTTAAATATTAAAGAGATATGGGAAAATTAACTCCCCTTTTTTTTTGAAAAGGTATAACTTTACACCAACACTCAAAAGCATGTATATTATTAAAAGCCTCATGCCTAAAGTTATGGTATTAAAATATCTATAGAAAATGATATACTCTTAGATTACAATCTTTTGGGAAGGGAAAAATTACTTTGCTTCATTGTCAATGTAGTTAATTCTAATAGAACCAAGACCTAAATTTTCATGCTATTTTATCAATATGTCAATTATGACACAATGAAAATGCAAACTCTTATTTTTAAGATTGGGGAAGAGAGAAATTCCTTTTCAAGGCATTATTACTAGAATGGAATAACCACTTACTGCAAGAGAAAATTAATAACCAGGGACTGTATTATGAACTAAACATTCATAATTTCATACTCTGGCCTACATGTCTATATATACTATGCTAAAGGCT
Organism: Spilogale gracilis; assembly: GCA_004023965.1. Lineage (NCBI taxonomy): Eukaryota > Metazoa > Chordata > Mammalia > Carnivora > Mephitidae > Spilogale > Spilogale gracilis. Next base: position 57,015 of record PITA01010802.1, on the reverse strand, counting down.
TAGTGTAAAGTGATTTCCACAACACTGTCATCCTGTTTTTTTTTCCTTATAAAAATGTAGCCAGTAGTGGATAATTAGAGGAAGCATATCCCCTGTGGTTGTGGAAATAACAAAAGTAACACTTTGCATTTAGATAATAGTTCCATATTCCTCTGGGAAACTGAATTCCTTAAGACACAATAGCTGGATATCTTTGAGATGATCATACAGCAGCTGTTGTATTGATTTTTATTCAACTGAAATATTCATAAGATGTCATACAAATTATCACCAAAAACTTCCCGGCCAAAACAAAGCTATTAAATCATGATAAGCTTCATCTTCAGTTCGGTTTTGGACTACCACACAAAGGAATGCTAACACAAATGAAGGTATATAATATCTGAGAGTTCTCATTAAACTGAAAATTAGGTAGTTCAGGGTCAATGTTTAATGAATTCAGATCCAGTGTTTCTTAACACAATTTTCTTCAGTATCCCTGAATCTTTCCACATCCTGATCATTTCTTTTTTCTTTTTTGTACGCAGTAAACTTGGTGTTTCATTTTAAGGCTACTGCTTTAAAACCCTCTCCACAGCTAAGGAATTATCATGACATAATAATTAACTATTAAAATGAGTCTCAAGTTATCCCTGCATTTTAGTTCCTGGTTATTTATTTTGTTTTTGCCTTAATTACCATGCTAACACATCACATCTGATCTCAGTTTCCTCTTCCCTACCATGATGGGGCTCTATGTTCTGAGTTGCAAATTCTTTCATGGGACTTTCATTTCCTCCCTAGTCTTAATCTCAGACTGTTTGGGGCTGAATTGCAATACCACATCAAAGTTCACGTGTTGAATAGGAGTGATTGGGTGGCTCAGTAGGTTGTGCCTGCCTTCGGCTGAAGTCATGATCTTGGAGTCCTGGGATTAAGCCCCACATTGGTCTCTGCTCAGGGGGCTTCTGCTTCTCCTTCTGCTTCTCTCTCTCTCTCTCTCTCTGTCTCTCTCTCTCTCTCCCACACACACACCCTCTCTAGTAAATAAATAGTCTTAAAAAAAGTAAGCCATGTTAAATAGCCACCTCAAGTACCTCAGAATGTGGCTGTATTTGGAGTTAGTGATGTTAAAAAGATAAAATGAGGTCATTATGATGTGACCTAATCCAATACAACTGTCTTTATAGGGAGATTAGGGCACAGGCATACACAGGGGGAAGACCATGTGCCACCACTGTGAGAAAATTGCCTGTACAAGCCAAGGAGAGAGGCCTCAGAAGAAACCAATTCCCCTGACATCTTGGTCTCAGATTTTTAATTTCCAGAACTAAGAAAAATAGTATTTCTGTGTTTAAGTCACCCAGTCCCAGTCTGTGGCACTTTGTTGTGGCAGCTCTGGCACATGAACATGGATGCTAACTCCAGACTCCTGGACATGGCTCATGCCCAAGAAATATAGCTTGTGCATTTCTTTATGTCGGCGTCTCAGCCTTATCCTTGCTACTCATCACATTTATTTCCTCTATTACACTATGTTTCTTTCTCTCTTTTTAAAATTTCTCTACTTTTTTTTTTAAGATTTTATTTATTTATTTGACAGAGAGAAACACAGCTAGAGAGGGAATACAAGCAGAGGGACTGAGAGAGAGAGAAGCGGAAGCCCAATGTGAGGCTAGATGCCGGGTCTCCAGGATCATGAGCTGAGCTGAAAACAGTCACTTAACCAACTTAGCCACCCAGGCACCCCTAAAATTTCTCCACTTTTAATGTATGAATTTGTTTTTTAAAATTTAGATAAGGCATTGTCATTTTAATTTCTTTGAGGTATTCCTGAAGCACTATTTATTCTTAGGCAAACATTTGCATAGTCGTATAGGGCTCTATTTTATGAATCTTATCATGTTTGCACATGTCTATCCTTTTCTAGACTTAGTAATTTTGCACTGTTTATTTTTGAGTCCTTATTTTGGGTCCTCACTTTGATTCCTGAATTTGCCAATGGGGGCTTTGTCACCATTGATTAATAATCTCTAGGGTTGGGATTTCAGAGTGGTTCTCAGTGTCCCTTCAAATGTAACTAACAAAAGTCATAAGACTAATTCACACTGTAAGCAACTATCTGAATTAATCATGAAATAGGTCATATAAAATAAGACAACAAATTAAGGCTATTCTTCATCACTTAAAATTGGTTGCTAAGAGAATAGTTCTTAAAACTTCTCATTTAGGGCACCTGAGTGTCTCAGTGGGTTAAGCCTCTGCCTTCAGCTCAGGTCATGATCTCAGGGTCCTGGGATACAGGCCCTCATCAGGCTCTCTGCTCGGCAGGGAGCCTGCTTCCTCCCCTCTCTGCCTGCCTCTCTGCCTACTTGTGATCTCTCTCTCTGTCAAATAAATAAATAAATAACTTTAAAAGTTCTCATAAAAATTATAACTGTATGATGGATGTTAGCTAAATGTGTTGTGGTAATCATTCTGCAATGTATACATATATCAAATCATTCTATTATACTTCTAAAGCTAGTGCACTGTTATATGTCAGTAATGTTTCATTTAAAATGATTATAAAAAAGAAGGAATTTTAGCATCAATAATTTTAAAAGCTGTCCAGTCCTCAGTATTTCCAGCTCAACCTGAGCTTGGGTTTCTCTTCCATCAAAGTTCACTGTTCTGTCTAAGAAATTAGAGAAGTCTGATTATATATTGAAAACAAAGGAAACCTCTCGTTAACCTTTACTTATGCATCCACTGGAGCATTTTAGGTTGAAATCACTTGCAGTGCAAGCTATAGAAAGAGGAAATATTGTACTTTGCACAGAATTTTCCTTGTTGAGATGTAATCATGCAACCATATTAAAAGTCTAAACCAATCTCCATCACTTTGTAGTGTCCCCCAAAATATTTTAGGATGAATCCACTATTAAAAAAGACTTCTGAAGCCTTCTATTAGGGAAGACACAGGAATAATATTGGGGAAAGGATTAGGTGTATAAGGATAAGAAAATCATTTTGAGACATTACCTTAGAAAAATTAGAAATATTTTTAAGAGAACAAAAGTAAAACTGGCACTTTTTAAATAGACATTAAAATCACTTAAAGAATAGAGCTACTCAGTTATATCTGAAGTCCTCACTAAAATCATTCAATTACTTTCTGTAAGGACTTGAACATACTAACTTTTGCTCTAATCTTCCTGTAGCCACAAAAACACAAAAGTTGAAGTTCTTCAACTTTTTGCAGAGGAAACCAACTGTTCTAAATCATCAATTTCCTTTTGAATTTATTCATAGCATTTCTTCAAGATAAATGCATACATTTTAAAAATAATTATTTTCATTTGAAAGTAATTTCAGACTTACAGGAAGTAGCAAAGATAGCACAGTGCGCTCTCATGCATCCTACACCCATTTTCCTCAATTGTTCATAGATTTTCAAAAATATCTTATTTATTGTTAGTTAATTAATGTTTCTTTTAATTAATTAATTAAGAGAGACATGAACAGGGAGATGGGCAAAAGAGAAGGGGAGAGAATCTCAAGCAGACTCCCCGCTAAGCATAGAGAATCAACTCTGAGTTAACGACCTGAACTGAAATCAAGAGGCAGTTGCTTAGCCAATGGAACCATCCAGGCACCCCTCAGTTGTTAATATTTGTTTCACTAATGGTATATTTTGTCTCAAAAAAAACTAGATTACTAACAACTAAACTTTAAAAATCAACTAGTTCAAATGATTCCAGAAGAAACTGTGAAAAAGAATCTAAATATATTACAGATGTACAACATAATCTCTCTGAAGGTTGGGGAAAAAGTGGTGCTGACCTAAGTGACTTTGGAAATGACTGGAAACTTTAAGGCCAAAGATGAAAATATCAGTCTATAAGCATTATACTCTAGTTAATAACATTGCTTCTTACCAGTCTCTGCCTTACTCATACATCCTTGTTTTTATCTAGTCTTTTAAAAATTTATTTTATTTTATTTTTTTAGTGTTCCAAGATTCATCGTTTATGCCCCACACCCAGAGCTCCATGCAATATGTTCCCTCAATACCCACCAACAGGCTCACCCGTCTACGCACCCCCTCCTTCCAAAACCCTCAGGTTGTTTCTCAGAATCAACAGTCTTGCATGCTTTATCTTCCTCTCTGATTTATACCAGTTCACATTTCCTTTCCTTCTCCTACTGTCCTCCATATTACTCCTTATGCTCCACAGTAAGTGAAATCATATGATACTTGAGTTCTTTCTGCTTGGCTCATTTCACTCAGCATAATCTCCTCCAAACCAGTCCATGTTGCTACAAAAGTTGGGTATTTCCTTTCTGATGGAGGTGTAATATTCTGTTGTATATATGTACCATATCTTCTTTATCCATTTATCTGTTGAAGGACATCTTGGCTCTTTCCACAGTTTGGCGATTATGGCCATTGCTGCAATGAACACTGGGGTACATATGGCCCGTCTTTTCACTACATCTGTATCTTTGTGCAATTGCAGGGTCATAGGGTAACTCTGTTTTTAATTTTATAAGAAATCTCCACACTGTTTTCCAAAGCGGCTGCACCAGTTTACATTCCCACCAACAGTGTAAGAGGGTTCCCCTTTCTCTGCGGCCTCTCCAACACTTGTTGTTTCCTGACTTGTTAACTTTGGCCATTCTGACTGGTGTAAGGTGGTATCTCAGTGTGGTTTTGATTTGAATTTCCCTGATAGTTAATGATGATGAACATTTTTTCATGTGTCTGTTAGCCGTTTGTATGTTTTCTATGGAGAAATGCCGCTTGATGTTTCTTGCCCCCCCTCCTTTTTTTTTTAAATATGGCGATCTTTATTTTGGGTGTTGAGTTTGAGGAGTTCTTTATAGATCTTGGATATCAGACCTTTGTCTGTAGTGTCATTTGCAAACACCCTCTCCCATTTAGTGGGTTGCCTCTTTGTTTTGTTGATTCTTTCCTTTGGTGTGCAGAAACTTTTTATTTTGATAAGACCCAAAAGTTCATTTTTGCTTTTGTTCCCTTTGCCTTTGGAGACATGTCTTGAAAGAAGTTGTTATGGCCAATGTCAAAGAGGTTACTGTCTGTGTTGTTCTCTAGGATTTTGATACATTCCTGTCTCACCTTGAGGTCTTTCATCCATTTCAAGTTTATCTTTCTATGTGGTATAAGACAATGGTCTAGTTTCATTCTTCTATATGTAACTGTCCAATTTTCCCAGCACCATTTATTGAAGAGACGGTCTTTTTTCCACTGTATATTTTTTCCTGATTTGTCAAAGATTATTTGGCCATAGAGTTGTGGGTCCAGACCTGGACTCTCTACTCTGTTCCATTGGTCTATTTGTCTGTTTTTGTGCCAGTACCATGCCATCTTGTTAAACACAGCTTTGTAATAAAGCTCGAAATCCGCTAACATAATGTCCCCAGCTTTGTTTTTCTTTTTCAACATTTTCTTAGCAATTTGGGGTCTTTTTTGGTTCCATATAAGTTTTAGGATTGTTCCAGTGCTTTGAAAAATGTTGGTGGAAGTTTGACTTGGATGGCATTGAAATTGTAGATTGCTCTGGAAAGTATAGACACTTAAAAAATGCTTATTCTTCTGATCCGTGAGCATGGAATGTCCTTCCATCTTTTTATTTCTTCTTCAATTTTTTTCATGAGTGTTCTGTAGTTCCTTAAGTACAGACCCTTAACTTTTTTGCTTAGGTTTATTCCTGGGTATCTTATGTTTTTGTTGCTATAGTAAACAAAATTGATTCTCTGATATCCCTTTCTATATGTTCATTGTTAGTGTATATAAAAGCACAACTGATTTCTGTGCATTGAATTTGTATCCTGCCACATTACTGATTTGTTGTATGAGTTGTAGTAATTTGGGGGGGTAGAGTCTTTTGGGTTGTCCATATAGAGTATCATGTCATCTGTGAAGAGAGAGAGTTTGACTTCTTCTTTGCCAATTTGACTACCTTTTATTTCTTTTTGTTGTCTGAATGTTGTTGCTAGGACTTCTAACACTATGCTGAACAATAGTGGTGAGAGTGGACATCCGTGCTTCTTCCTGATCTCAGTGGGAAGGCTGTCAGCTTTTTCCCAATGAGAATGATATTTACTGTGGGTTTTCATAGATAGATTTTATGAGGTTGAGGAATGTTCCCTCTCTGCTTATTCATTGAAGAATTTTAATTAGGAACGGATACTTTATTTTGTCAAATGCTTTTTATGCATCAATTGAGAGGACCATGTAATTCTTCTCTCTCCTCTTATTGATTTGATCTATCAAATTTAACATTTGTGAATGTTAAAACACCCAAGTGCATCCCAGGGACAAATCCCATCTGGATGTGGTGGTTAATCTTTTTAATGTACTGTTGGATCCCATTAAAAAGGATTTTGTTAAGAATCTTGGCATCCATATTCATCAAGGATATAGGTCTGAAGTTCTCCTTTTTGATGGGGTCTTTGTCTGGTTTGGGGATTAAAGTAAAGCTGGCCTCATAGAAAGAGTCTGGAAGTTTTCCTTCTGTTTCTAGTTTTTGGAACAGCTTCAGGAGAATAGGTATTATTTCTTCTTTGAATGTTTGGTAGAATTCCCCAGGGAATCCATCAGGTCCTGGGCCCTTGTTTTTTGGTAGGTTCTTGATCACTAGTTCAATTTCATTACTAGATATTGGTCTTTTCAGGTTGTCAATTTCTTCCTGTTTCAGTCTTGGAAGTTTATAGGTTTCCAGGAATGCATCCATATCATCTAGATTGTTTAACTTATTGGCATATAACTGTTGATAGTAATTTCTGATGATTGTTTTTATTTTATTAATTTGGGTCTTCTCCCTTTTCTTTTGGATTAGTTTGGCCAACGGTTTATCGATCTTATTAATTCTTTCAAGGAACCAGCGTTGAAAGTTTTGTTGATGTGTTCTACTATATCTCTAGTTTCTAATTCATTGATATTTGCTCTAATCTTAATTATTTCCCATCTTGTGTGTGCAGTTGACTTAATTTTTTGTTGATTTTCCAGGTTTTTAAGGTATAAAGAGAGTTGGTGTATTTGGGATTTTTCAATTTTTTTTTTTTTTTTTTTTTTTTTTTTTTTTTTTAGTGAGGCTTGGATGGCTATGTATTTCCGCTTTAGGATGGCCTTTGCCATATGCCATAAAATTTGGATTGATGTATCTTCATTCTCATTGGTTTCCATAAATTGTTTAAGTTCTTCTTTGATTTCCTGATTGATCCAAACTTTCTTGAATAGGATAGTCTTTGACTTCCAAATGTTTGAATTCCTTCTGAACTTTTTCTTGTGGTTGAGTTCCAGTTTCAAGGTGTAGTATTCAGAGAATATGTAGGGAATAATCTTAATCTTTTGGTATTGGTTGAGCCCTGATTTGTGACCTAGAATGTGGCCTACTCTGGAGAAAGCTCCATGTGCCCTTGAGAAGAATGTGTAATCTGTTCTTTTAGGGTAGAATGTTCTGAATATATCTATGAGATCAATCTGGTCCAATGTGTCATTCAAAGGTTTTGTTTCTTTGTTGATTTTCTGTTTAGATGACCTGTCCATGCTGAGATTAGTGTGTTAAGATCTCCTACAATTAATGTATTCATATTGATATGATTCTTTACTTTAACAGTTGGCTTATGTAGTTGACTGCTCCCATATTGGGGGCATAAATATTTACAATTGTTAAATCTTCTTGCTATATAGACCCTTTAAGAATGATGTAGTGTCCTTCTGTATCTCTGACCACAGTCTTTAGATTAAAATGTAATTAGTCTGATATGTGAATCACTACCTTGGCTTTTTTTTTTTTTTTTTTTTTGAGGTCCTTTGGCAGGAACAATGGTCCTCCATCCCCTCACTTTCAGTCTAGAAGTGTCTTTAGATTCAAAACGTGTCTCTTATAGACAGCATACTGATAGGTCCTGTCATTTTATCCAGTGAAACCCTGTGCCAATTTATTAGAGCATTTTGTCTAAACCTGGCAAGCCAGGTTTCTGTGGACTGGTTTGGTGTTTTCTGATGTTCCTCCCTTTGTACATAAGGGATCTCTTCCCCCTAGCTGCCCTTAAGACATATTATTTGAATTTATGATTCATTAATTTCACAATTATGTGCCTGGGGGTTTTTCTAGCCTCATTGATCTTGGGGGTGTCTTCTCTGACTCTAGGACATGGACACTTTTTTCATTCCCCAGATTAAGGAAGTTTTCATCCAGCATTTGTTCAACTATACCTTCCAGCCTTCTCTCTCTCTCTCTCTCTCTCTCTCTCTCAACTCCCTCAGGTATTTCCACAATTTTGATATTGGAGGATTTCATGGCATCATTTATTTCCCTAATTCTATTTTCATGGGATTTTAGCTGTTTGTTCCAGGACTTCTCTTGCTCCCCCTTCTCAATCCATCTGTCTTCTAGTCACTAATGCAATCTTCAGCTTCACTTCCCCTAGTTGTTAGTGTATTTAAATTAGATTGGATCTTACTGATAGCATTTTTTTTTTTTTTTACCTCTGTCAGTTTGGCTTTCACTTCTGCCCTTAGAGCTTCTATCTTGCTATTAATGTTCTTTTCCAACTTAGCCATTGCTTGGGTGTTTGCTACCCTGAATTCCATTCCTGTCATATTGTTTGTGTTCATCTCCAGTAGTTCTGTGATGGGGTTGCCGACTCTGAGTTTTTCTGTTGGATATTCTCCTCTGAGTCATTTTTGCGAGGGGTGGTAGAGGGGATGTATAGCTGAATATATCAACTACAATCCAGGCAAGTTTCTCATTGCAAGGTTTTGGAGCAATCCAAAGTCACCACTGAAAAGGAAGAAGAAAGATAAAAGAGAGAAAGAGAGAAAAGAAGCAAGAAAAAAACCCAGCCCAAACAGGCCCCAATGTAGGATTTATATGGCACAGAAGCAAAAAAGAATAAACAAAAAGACCATCGAAAGTAAAAGAAAAGGGAAGAATTTAAAAAGTAAAACCCAACCCAAATGACTCCTGAGAACAGTATTTATATATTACAAAGGCAAAACAAATAAACAAACAAACACACAGAAACACTGACAGAAGAATAGGATGGGAAGGTGAGTACAAACCCTCACTGTGGGCAAAGAAAGTATTTCAGTTCCTCCTGGGTGTATCTTGTTTTATTGTTAGAGGATTCCACTTTCTAGAGATATGGGGAAATTAAGATTGGTTTATTATATAGAGGAAGTATTGAATAGGAGTGAAGGATTACCTTGAAGCTTATATCTGTATATTTATTTAAAAGAAAAAAAAAGAGAAAAAAGAAAAAATAAACAAACAAGCACAGATATGTGTTTGAAAAAAGTTCAAGGTAAATAGTTATTATGGAGTGTTGTATTAAGTATAACCTAATAATAAGTGGGTTAATAAAAAAAGGCAAAAAAACTGGGAATGAATTTAATATTTAAAATGAAAATAAGAATAAAAATAGAAGAAGTTTTTTAAAAAAAGAAAAGCCGTATGTATGTAATATACAGGTTTTAGGGTAGTACCAGGAGCTTAATATATTGGTTTTTTTGTTTTTGTTTGTTTGTTTGTTTGTTTTTTTTGTTGGGATTGAACCTTTTGTGTTGTCCTCTTGTTCTTCTGGATTGCCTTCTGGTGGAGGGGACTGCCACATTGTTTTTCAGTCAGTGTTGCCTGGGATGAGTCTCCCTGTCCCCTTTCAAGGGGCTCAGTTCTATGGAAACCCAATTTTCAGACTTTTGTTCTCTGGATGTTTTGCTCTTTTGTGGGTTTTTGTAGCTTTCAGAAAGTCAGGGCAAAGTAAGCTGCCTGCACCCAGACCTCTGTCTTAGAGAGAAGCTTCAGTTAGCTCCCTCTGGATGGTGCAGGGCACACAGACTCTCTTTGTATTTTCCCCTGCACCCTGCCACCTCTCACAGGTAGTGCACACCCATAGTCGCTAGCCAGAATGGCACCCGAATACCCCACTTTTTGTTTCACTCTTGTACCACAGAAAGCAGAAGTGATATTGTTTTGTGCAAGTTTGTTGCTGTCCAGATGCTCTCTGGAGTCTACACCCACGCTGGGAGCACTAGGACTCTGTGGTCCCACAAGTCACATGGAAGGCTGCATGACTAGCAGAAGCAGCAGAGCAAGCTAAGAGTTAGGGGCTTCCCACTGCCTGCTTCCTTCAGGCAGTGCCAGGGAGCACTTTCTAACCCTGGCCAGGAGCTGCAGCTTTATATCCCAGCCAGTGGCCATCAGCTTTTCCCAGTGGCCTGTTAAGACCCTTTGTTTTTGAGTGCCTTTAACCAGACTGCAATTTGATGCTGGTCCCAAAGCACAGGGCACTTTCATACTGGGGTATTACTTTCCAATGGGTCACTTCTGGTGGCTCCCTCTCCCTCCTGTTTGTTCTTCAGCATCAGTCAGAGCACTACTGCTCTGCTTTACCTCTCTGTTGATGTTCTTCTGCCCCCATAGAGATCCAGAACTTTGGAACTGTGTAGTCTTACATCTCAGCCTGATTTCATGTGTGTTCACAGTGTTCTGTAGATATTTAGCTCACTTCAGGGGACCTTTTGAAATGGGGTCTCCTACTTTTCTGCAGTCTTTCACAATTTATTCTAGTCTTTTTTTAATTTTTTATTTTAGCCACACAGCTAAGATATCATATTACATTAATTCACCAGGTCTCCTTAGGTTCCTCTGGGCTGTGACAGTTATTCTAACTTCTCTTGCTTTTTATGACCTTGATGGCTTTGAGTACAGGTCAGATATTTTGTAGACTGTTTCTCAGTTTGGGTTTGTCTGATGTTTTTCTCAAGTTTAGATGAAGCTTATGGATTTTTGGTGGAGGCCACAAAAGTAAAGTGCCATTTTCATTACATCAAATGCAAGGCAGATGCTGTTAATTTAATTTCTCACTCTTGATGTTAACTTTGACCACCTAGCTTATGTAGGTTTGTCAGGTTTGTCTTTTGTAAGATCAGTCTTTTCTTCCTCTTTTCTGTTCTGTACTTGTTGGAAAGAATTCATAAGAACATCTCACATTTAAGGGATGAAGAGAACTGGTGTCCTTGAAGGGTTAGAATCAATAATTATTTGGTAGTATTTTATATCAGATATACATATCATCTCTCCCATTTATTTATTTATTTTATTATTTATAACAGTATGTCCTCATAGATATTTATTTTATAATTTGGGTCATATTCCAATATAATATTATTTGGTTTATTGCTCAAATTATTTCAAGATTGTCCATAGGGAACTCTCTGCATTGGCTCCCATGTCTCTTCAGTACATACCTATCATTGTATGCTTTTGTTTGGTTAGTTTTGGTTTTCTAAGCACTTTCTTACTTTCTGTCAGTATCTGGTCACCACTATCAACATGCATTTATAAAATCAGTTGCATTTCTAAACATTTGCAATGAAATATCTGAAAGAAAAAATAAGGGAAACAATTTCATTTACAATAGTATGAAAAAGAATTAAGTACTTAGAAATAAATTAATCAAGAGGGGGAAAAATCTGTGTACTGGAAACTATAAGACATAAGTGAAAGAAATTGAAAAAAAAACACAAACAGATGGGAAAATGCCAATATCCATAGATGAAGAATTAATATTATTAAATGAAGAATTAATGTTATTTATCAATTTAAAGATTCAATTGAAATCTTATCAAAATTGCATAGTATTTCTCATAAAAATAGCAAAAACTATCCTAAAATTTGCATGGAAACATTAAGAGCCCAAATAGCCAAAGCAATCTTGAGAACGAACAAAGCTGGAGTCATCACACTTCCTATTTAAACTATATTACAAAACTATAGTAATCGGAATAATATAGTGCTGGGATAAAAACTGACATATAGATTGATGATCAGAATCTATAACTCTGAAATAAAGCCAGTTATATACAGTCAACAAGTATTTTATGTAGGAACCAAAGTACTCAATGGGGGAAAGGATAGTCTCTTTAGTAAATGCTGTTGGGAAAACTGGACAACCACATGCAAAAGAGTAAAATTGGACCTCTATCTCTTCTAAAAAAATCTGTATTTATCTATCATCTATCTATCTATCTAATCTATCTATCTATCTATCTATCTATCTATCTATCTATCTATCATCTATCTATCTATCATCTATCATCTATCTATCTATCATCTATCTATCTATCATCTATCTATCATCTATCTATCTATCAATATCTATCTATCGTCTATTATCTATCATCTATCTATATCTATCTATCTATCATCTATCTATCTATCTATCTATCATTTATTTATTTATTATTTATGAGAGACACAAGGAGAGAAAGAGAAGGGACCGAGAGAGAGGTGGAAAGAGAGAAATAAAGTAGACTCCACACTGAGTGCAGAGCCCAATGTGTGGCTCCATCTCACAACATGGAGATCATGACCTGAGACAAAATCAAATATTTAACAGATTGAGCCACCCAGGAGCCTGCAAATTGGATCCCTATCTTGAGCACTCCCAAAAATTAACTTGAAATGGATAAAAGACTTGAACATAAGACCTGTAATTGCAAAACTCCTAGAAGAGAAAAGGGAAAAATCTCTTTGATATTGGCCTTGGCTACATTTTTTTGTATATGACACCAAAAGTAAAAATGACCAAAGTAAGGATAAATAAATGGTACTATATCAAACTAAAACATTTCTGGATAGCTAAAGAAACAATGAGGCAACAAAGAAAATGGAGAAAAACATTTGCAGACCAGATATGAAATCAGGGGTTAATATCCAAAATATATAGGCAATCTTAAACTCAATAGCATAAAATAAAATACTGTGATTAAAAATGGACAGCATACCTGAATAGATATTTTTCCAAAGAAATCATACAAATGAAGTACAGATTTGTGAAAGGATTCTCAACATCACTAACCATCGGGGAATAAAAATCACAACCACCACAAGATATCGCCTTACACTGTTGAATGACTATCATTAAGAAGAAAAGAGATTACAAGCATTGGTAAAGATAAGGGAGAAAAGGGGACAGTTGAGGGGGAATATAAATCAGTGCAGCCACTATAGAAAACAGGACTGAATCCCCTCAACAAAATTATGCTAGAAATATGTGATCTGGTGTCCCCATTTCTAGGTATATACACAAAATAAGTGAAATCATGACATTGAAAAGATATCTGTACTCCTACGTGCATTGTACTATTAGTCACTATAACCAAGACATTGAAACAATATGTCTATCAATAGATATATACATACATATATACCAACATATTATTAACTATATTAAAGAAGGAAATGATGTCATTTGTAACAACATGGATGGATCTCGAGGACATTATGGTAAGTGAAATAAGTCAGGTAGAGAACGACAAGTACTGTATGATCTCGCTGATATGTGGAAACTAAAAACAGCCACTCAGAGAAGCAGAAAGTTGATATATGGTTGCCAGGAGGTAAGGGGAGAGTAAATGGGGAAATGCTAGTCAAAGGGCACAAACTTCCAGCTAGAAGATGGGTAAGTTCTAGGGATCTAATATACAGCATTACATAGTTAATGCTGTAGTTAACAACACTGTATTATATGCTTGAAAGTTGCTACAAGTGTATATCTTAATGTTCTCACCACACAAATACACAAAAATAATTAATTATGTGTAGGGATGACTGTGTTAACTAATTTTATTGTCATAATTAGTTTAATATGTATATATATATATATATACAGCTAATCATCCCATTGTATACCTTAAACTTATACAGTATTACATTTTAATTATATCTCAATTAAACTAGTTTAAAAATTACCTATTAAACAAGAAATATATTTCTGTAAATATATTTCTAACTTAAGAGTTTGTTTCTAGACATATTTATGTAGGGAAAATCTACAAGTATTTGAAGTGCAACATTTGTGACAGTATTTCAATGGAATCTTATTTCTGTAACATACGTTTAATACAAAAGACTTACTTAAATGTTTAGAGTATAAAACAGTAATTTTGCATATAATGCTAAAATTATATCATTGCATTTATGATACTTTTTAATCCTAACATAGACCTTTCCATTTTATGCCATTTGAATATTTTATTTGTTTTTATCAGATAGAACCAAAAAACAGTAATATATAGTGCAGCAAGTGGAACAAAGGAATTGGAGTCATAATGTTTCAGCTCAGTTCCCAGCTCTGACTCTTAATAGTTGTGCAATTAAGTCTTGCTTAATGCCATTGCCCTTCAACTTCCTCATCTGTAAAATTGCCATGAAATGGACCTTCTTAGACCTTCTTAATAGTGGGCATAGAGTCAAGTAAGATCATAATCAGAGTATGGAATATGATCTGGACATAAACATTTTTTTATCATGGTTATAACCAGTGTAGTTTCTTTCAGCTTTCATTTCTCATAGCAGGATACCTATGATACAAGGTCGGATGTAATAAATCATTTCTTCACTGTTCAGATGAATAAGTACATAGTTAAGAAGTTTGGTCTTACCTGACCCCTAAGACAGAGTCAAGGCAGCATGTTTTGTTCTCTCCTAAGAGCAAAGTCTTGTGAATTTGGACAAGGCCTTGAATATCCAGGACATTGCATTCCTATATAGAGATGAGGTTTATTAAACATGAAAGTCCTTGCCAGATCCAAACATTTAGAATTTTATGAAATAAACAACCCCTAATAAAACTAGTGAAACCTCACTTCCTAGGAGCCTATTCTTATTTCTATAGATTGCCCATTAAAAGTTGTATCTCACTAATTGTGTGCCATCCCATGCTTTTCTGTCCCCTATTTCCCATTTATAGAGTGAGTGTATTATTCTTCACTCAGCATGATTCAGTGCTGATAAGTAGTCTAACATTATAATATATTTATTTAAAGACATTATAACAAATGAGAATTCAAAGTATCTTAAAAGGGAAGAAGCAGTGCACAGAGGATACTGAAAACATTTGCTTGCCAACTTCAGAGGAGTATCTAGAATGTCACTGTATGCATCCCCTGGGGTGTCATTTTTCAAGAATGTTTTAGGTGTGTTTCTATGAAGTGTTTATAAATTCATCAAAGAATATATGTGTTCTATCAAATAAAAAATAAAACACAATAATGTCTAATTTTAGGTCTGGAAAAATATTAAATATTACGAGACCAATTGCTTTAGAAGATATCACAGAAACCCTAACAGCATTAACTGATCTGATGCAAATCTAGGGTAAAGGCTGTGAGGTTGGGTGAGGACATCCTATAATCTTGTTTCAGACTTTGCTGGTCCTGATTCATTTCTAGTATCATTTGGTGTTTTGGGTTCACAACAGGGACCACAGTCACTTAGGAACCCCTCAGTTGGCCTAGGCTTTCATGATTACTTAAATGTCTCAGGACATTGTTCTGACTAGCAACATCCAGCACCTGCTGGAGAATCCCTCCTCAGAGCATCCAGGTTGGCATTCCTTTCATTGTTTCTGGCATTTATGGCAGATGTTCAGTAAACTTTTTTCTTTTCCTTTTTTTTTTTATTTTATTCTTTTTTAATTTTCTCTTTTATTTTATTTTCTTTTTTGTTTTTAAAGAGAGAGAGAGAGAGTGAGCAGGGGCCAGGGGGAGAAAGGGAAGGGGGAATATGGCGAGAGAGAAAGAGAGAGATTGAGAATTCCAAACAGGCTCCACAGTGCAGAGCCTGAGGTAGGGTTCAAACACACAGCCCCAAGATCATGACCTGAGTTGAAATCAAGAGTCAGACGTAAGCTTTTAAAAAATAAGTTAACGAATGAACTGGCATAGTGCTCTTCAGTGCTTCTTTATTAATGAGTGATATATATAGATATAGATGATATAGATATAGATATAGATATAGATATAGATATAGATATAGATATAGATATAGATATAGATATAGATATAGATACAGATATGTTGGTTCACTGGGGGTGCTAGGGCACCTGAGCCGGGCCCCAGGACACTGGCCTTGGTCCCCCTTAAGGTTCCACTGGCTAGCATTCTGCCAGGCCTAAACCCACCCCATGGGCCCTGTGAAGGGCCACACTCATCCTGCCCCTGCAGCCATAGGCACGGACCACAGACCCTGTCTCCTTGGGCAATGCCAAGGATCTGCCATGACAGCCAGGTCCCCGGCTGACCCGCCTACCCCCCACCCTGTATATACTCCAGCCCTGCCCTCCTCCCCAGCCTCTGAGTGAGCACTCGGGTGGGAGGTGCTGGCGGGTGCAGCCCTGCTCCCAAGCCCCTCCTGCCCCCCACCATGTGTTTCCACCCAGTGATTCCTTCTGGAAGCTGTCCTCCCCAAAGCCATGGAAGGTATGCCCTCCTCACACCATACGGTCAAATGATTTTTCTAAATAAAGGAAAGAAACATGGAAAGGAAAAGGAAAGAAAGAAATATACAATATATATTGTAATATATACATATATTTGTTGTTGTTGTTGTTTTTTCTGTAAGACATTACTCTCTATAGATTCTGTTTTCTGAATTGTCAGTCACTTAATATCCAGAGGAACCTTTGTGAATTCTAAACAATCAAACTATTTGGTGCTCAAATGTTTCAGATCAGTTTAGGGGCACCTGTGTAGCTCAGTCAGTTAACTGTTTGCCTTCAGCTCAGGTCATGATCCCAGGGTTCTGGGCTCCAGCAGGGGGCTTGTGATCACATGGCTGGTAGGCACCTGTTTCTCCCTCTCCCTCTGCTT
Source organism: Spilogale gracilis (assembly GCA_004023965.1). Classification (NCBI taxonomy): domain Eukaryota; kingdom Metazoa; phylum Chordata; class Mammalia; order Carnivora; family Mephitidae; genus Spilogale; species Spilogale gracilis. The sequence goes on along the minus strand of PITA01010802.1, from coordinate 40,367 downwards.
GGTGTTTCTCCTGCTCATGCTCTTTCTCTCTGTGTCAAATGAATAAATAAATAAATCTTCTTCCAATTCATTTCATATTTTTAAAATCTTAGATCCTTGTTAATAATATTTCAAATCACCAAAGGGTCTCATGCAACATCCTTTCAGTTATCATTTTGATTTAGGTATTAGACTTGGGATTCTTATAGACAATTGTCAATTGTCCCTCAAGGAAAATAAGTAAAACAAATACACTTTTCTTTTTAACATAAATGATAGAGAAATACCTGTATCTAAGGTAATTTAGTCTTTAAGAAAGAGTTCTCAAGGGTACTCCAACAGTTCTGGATTGTTAAATTATTAAATAATTCACACTTCCTTGGGGAGCTAGGTTTTAATTAGAAAAAAAGTAAATTGATCTCACTTTGCAAAAGCCTTGAGACCTAAAAATATATCAGTATCTATACATTTTTCTTCTGCCAGGTAAAAAATAACTTTTGTATAAAAATCTAAATAAATTATTTAAAAATTATTATAATTTTTATTTTTAAAGATTTTATTTATTTATGAGACAGAGAGAAACACAGCTAGAGAGGGAACACAAGAAGGGAGAGTGAAAGAGGGAGAAGCAGACTTCCCGCCGAGCATGGAGCCTGATGCAGGGCTTGATCCTGGGTCTCCAGGATCATGACCTGAGCCAAAGGCAGTTGCTTAACCAACTGAGCCACCGAGGCACCCCTTAAAAATTATTTTTAATGTTCAAAAGTATGTGTAATGTTTAAACTGGCCAGGATAATCCATGCCATTGTTCTTTGTGCTTTTTAATTTTTTATAGACATATTTTGTTATTTTTTTTAGTCATTGCCTTTTTTCAAGGTATTTATTATCTACTTCTTAATTATTGGAATTATTGCCTTCTCAAATTATTGTAAGAAGTTGATGTACTAGATGGATTATCAAGAGATTGCCTTGGTGATGTGTATGTATCTACTAAACTTGACTTAGAAGCTGCTGTGTCTCTATTCCACTAGTCCTTCAAATAATTTTTTGTGTAGCTTTGGCACATCCAAACCTGTTTTGAAAATCACCTGTTATAGTGTGTATGTCAATGTGTTCTTGAAAGTGTAGAAATTAAATCAATTTTTGCAAGTTCAAGGGTTATTTCAGAGAGCACAATCCTGTGAAAACATATGGGAATGGTATTACAGAGGTTCTGCCTCATGCAAAAATCACAGAGACACTCTTCTCCTTCAGGAGTTCACATAAAGTCATGTTCAGATAATGCATAGAAGTAGAAATTAATTTCTCTCGGAAACGTTCATGTCTTTCTTTTAAGACTGTATACTCTAAACTCTCCCAGTTCTGTAACATGTGAACTCTTATTTACCAGTGTTCAGAGGGTAAATTGGTCACATCTTTAGAAATGTGAGTTGGTTGGCATGCTTTAGAAAATCTAGTAAAGCTGAATATACCCTCTAATCTAATATAGGAATTCCATTCATGAGTAATACTCAACTGAAACTGATACAAATGTTTACCAAAATGCATAGAATATTTGTAGTGGTGTTATTTATAATTGCCCCAAACCTTAAAGTACCCACATGCCCATCACCAATTAAAGGATGATAGAATTTAGATATATTCACACAATGGCATACAGCAATAAGAATGATCTACAACTACAGGACCAAATGAATGAATTTCAAAGTATAAATATACCAGGTATAAATAAGTTTGTACTAAGGAATTATATAAAATATAGATAGAAACAGGCAAAATAAATCTATACTCCTAGAAAACAAGATGCTGATTGCCCTTAGGGGATTATATAAGAAGACAGTGTGGAACTTCTAATTTACTTTTTTCCCCCTTGAATTTGAATCCTAGCACTTACACTAGCTATTGACTATACTAAGACTGTCTCTGCATAAGTTTTCTGATATGTAAAATGGAAATAATAGCACTTATCTAATAAGTGCTATTATTGTTAGAGAAATATCCAACATTTAATGAATTCTGTAAAATACAATTAGCTCTATGTAATATGCAATAGGTTCTATAAAATAGTATTTCCTCTAGAAAGTTATGTTTTCTAGACTAGGAGTTGATTGTTAAAGAGGCATTAGATTTATTTGTCATGTTGTACCATTTTTTTTAAGATTTACTTATTTATTTGAGAGAGAGGAAGAGAGAGAATGAGGGGAGGGACAGAGGGAGAGAGAAAGAAAATCAACTAGACTTCCTACTGAGTGTGGAGCCTGACACAGAGCTCAATCCCATGACCCTGAGATCTTGACCTGAGCCGAAATCAAGAGTTGTCTGCTTAACTTACTGAGCCACCCAGATGCTCTGTATTTTTTTAATACAACATATTCATATATCAATTTAAGTTATAATTAATTTATAATATTCATACTATAAAAGCAAAAGATATATTTTTTTGTATGTGCACATGAATCATTTAAGTTTGGTTATAGAAAGATAAGTATCAGATCTCACATTTAAGCCTTTAATTCACTTTGAGTTTGCTTTTGTGCGTGGTGTTAAAAGGTGGACATGTTCTGGGGCACCTGGTTGGTTTAGTTGCTTAAGCATCCAATTCTTGATTTCAGCTAAGGTAATGTTCTCAAGGTCATGAGATCAAGTCTTGTGTTTGGCCCTGTGCTAAGATGGAGCCTGCTTAAGATTCTCTTTCTCTCTCCCTCTGCCACTCCCCCCAAAAATAAATAAATTAAATAAAAAAAAATAAATAAAAGGTTGTCTAATTTCTTTTTTTTCTCTTGAGGCTATCCAGTTTTCCCAAAACTATTTATTGAAAATACTCTTGTTACTCCATTGTATATTCTTGCCTATTCTGTCACAGATCAATTGACCAAATAAATGTGGGTTTATTTGTGGGCTCTCTATTTCATTCCATTGATCTATGTATCTATTTTTGTGCCCACACCATATTGTTCTTATTTTATAGCTTTGTAGGTATATCTTGAAATACAAAATTGTGATGCCTCTACCTTTGTTCTTCGTTCTCAAGATTGCTTTGGCTATTCAGGGTATTTTGTGGTTCCATACAAATTTTAGTGGAATTGGGGAAAATGGGTGAAAGGGAGTGGGAGATATAGGTTTAATTTCATGGAATAACTAAATCATGGGAATAAAAGGTACAACGCAAAGAATATTGTCAGTGATATTTCAATTCCAATGTTTCAGGACAACAGCTTACACTTGTAGTGAACTTAGCAAAATGTATAATCTTTTCTAATCACTGTGTTTTAGACCTGAAACTAATGTAACACTGTGTGTTAGCTAAACTCAAATGAAAACAAACAAAAAGTAGGGATACAATAGACCTTCTAATAGTGGAGAGATGGACCTTAACAAAACTCTTGCTTCTATTACTATTAGGTGAGAAAGTATAGTTGTGTATGAAAAAGTGAAATGAGTAGTAAAAAGATACCTGGACAGAAAATTAACTTAAAATTAGGTTTCTGATGATAAAAATCTGTTGATTTTCCCTCTAATATAGTGAGAAATTGAATATACACATGAACAATGAACAAACCGTATGTGGCAATAGAGCTCTGACTCACAATCTCTGCAACGGAGTCTGACTGAATTTTCCATATTTATTTTATTTATTTAAGTTTTTTATGCCTGATTTCAACTCAGCAGGAAAGAACACCAAAGACACTCTCCAGTCTAATCTAGTTAGCCTGTCTTCAGCTTCCCATTCCAACAATTAGAACCACTGGTGTTCCTTTTCTGTTTAAAGCTCATCCACTCCTCTATCTGCCTTTGAGTCTCTGTTAAAATACAAGTGATTGTGGTTGACTCATTTGCTATAGCAAGCTCTGAATGAATAGCTTTTTTGTTTACTTCTACAGAATTTACCACTGTCAAAACGAACATGTCTAATAAAGAGGCTTTTCAGTTATAGGCGAGAACTGTCCTACAGAATTGTTTCCATCTCTTTAGTAAAGCTTTCTTCTATTTTTGCTGAGAAAATCTCATCTTTCTGTTTCAATTTTAAGTGCAGACAATTATAGTGTTTCCTGACACTTATTTTTGCACGTAGTCTATCAATTTGTGGAAGAATAACTGGTTTCTGAGGGAGGTGAGGTGAAGCATTTTATTTTGCAATTTTTATACACTTAATGCCTTCAAATTAAATGTAAGAAATTAGGGAAGTTCCTTATTTAATTGTCAGGCTGCATGGGAGCTCATGAATCTGTGTGAGACATTTCCCATCCTCATAAGAGTTAATAAACACATTTAAAAATGAATAGGAAACTTGCTATCCTGATCTGTACTGAGGACAATGTTAATGTTGCTCTATAATTTCCTAACATACACACTTCTTTTTCTACAGGGTTCTTCTTTATTTATTGCTCCTGTCTCTTTGATTAAAAAAAATCTACCCTATACTGTTTTTGTTTCTATAAAGGTGCTAATATTAATTTGTTTTGTGGCTCTTCTTTGTCAAGTTATTGACTGTTACCATTTAGTAAACTAAACCTCAGATCTATCATCTCTGCTTCTGATTTCAGAATATGATCATATGTTGCAGACAGCACCGGAATGCAGCCTTCTGATGTTATTGCCATAGTTTATTAGTCACTAAATTAGTTGTCTCTCAAAATAGTGTTTGCAAAATAGTAATATTTTGCTTCCCCCGCTTACAAGCACACTGTGTATTTAAAATATTGAACTTTACCTGATCGGTGCCTTCAGAAAACAGCTAAATTGATAAGTTCCCTTATTTTTTTGTGTTCCACGAAATGGCTAACTACAAAACACACTCATGCCCCTGTATATTCCAAGATTAGTCCAGTCTCCATCACTTTTCATGACTCCCAACTGGATGACACTATTGACCACCTGTTTCTATAAAATTAAGGTCCCTTCTTTCTCTTTCAGATGTTTGTCATTAAGAAATATAAATTGCTGTAGCCTTAGTTGTCATCTCTTTAATTGTCTAATGTGTTTTGTTTTCCAGAACTATCAACTCTACATATAGTTTTAAATTGATAATAAATCCTACTGGATTCTTAATCTGATCATGTTTCTTTCTTAGGTAATTCACAGTGATATTTTTATTCACAAACCATTTCTATGAACAGAGTGTATTATTGAAAGTTTGGTGAATTCCAGAGCTTAAAAATCCTTATGCATTGTGGAAACTGAACCCATTTGTAACCTACTTTATTGTCTATTCTACATTAACATGACTTTGCTATTTCATTCCCTTCACCAGTATAACTTTGGTATTCCAGAAAATACTTGCCTAGGAAGATAAACATTGTACACAATGTTATTGTTCATTCTAGGATTTTTTTTCCTATTTTTAAAAGACTTTATTTATGAGAGAGAGAGAGAGAAGAGAGAGAGAGAGGAGAAAGCACATAAGCAGGGGGAGCAGCAGGCAGAGGGAGAGAGAGAAGAAGCCTCCCTGCTGATCAAGGAGCCTGATGTGAGACTTGATATCAGGACCCTGGGATTCTGATCTGAGCTGAAGGGAAAAGCTTACCCAACTGAGCCTACAGGTGTCCCTCTATGATTTTTTTTAAGTAGATTCCACACCCAGCATGGAACCCAACACAGGGTTTGAACTCATGACCCTGAGATCAAAAATTGAGCTGAGATTAAGAGTCAGATACTTAATAAACCAAGCCACCCAGGTGCCCCAACTTCTAGGAACTTCTTAAAAGAACCCAATGGGTTTTCACTATGATCTGTCCATCAATCCTAATCACACCCCACTTTAAGACTCACCTTAATGCACACTACAACCATTAAATATCTCAACTTTGCCCTTTCATCTCTGACACACTACTGGGATTTTATCTTCAGTACTATCTTTCTAAAGTTGCATTGGTCATATTTTGGGGGAGCCAGAATTTTAAAATAATCAAGCAAAAGTCAGTTTCACTTATTTTCTCTGTTGTCTATCATCTATCTATATCTATCTATCTATCATCTATCTATCTATATCTATCTATTATCTATCTATCTATCTATCATCTATCTATCATCTATCTATCTATCTATCTATTTATCTATCATCTATCTATCATCATCTATCATCTATCATCATCTATCATCTAGCTATCTATCTATCATCTATCTATCTATCTATCTATCTATCTATCTATCTATCATCTATATCTATCTACCTATCATCTATCTATCTATTTATCTATCAATCATCTATCTGTATATCATCATCTATCTAATATATCTATATCTATCACTTATCTATCATCTATATATCTATTTATTTAATTTATTTGTAAGAGAAAGAGAGGACACAAGCAATGACAGCAGCAGGCAGAGGGAGAAGCAGGCTCCCTGCTAAGCAAGGAGACTGGTGTGGGACTCTATCCTAGGACCCAGGGATCATGCCCTCAGCTGAAGGCAGCTGCTTAACTGACTGAGCCATCAAGGTGTCCTAATTTTTCATTTTTTTTAAAAAATAATACTTCTGATAGCCATTACCTCTATGTTTATCTTTCCTTTTTTAAACCAAAATATTATTAAAAGTTTCCAAAATTTATAAATATCACCTCATTTTCATGGAAAAGAGGGAGGAAAGAAAACCTCTCAATTTACAATATGCATATTTTTCTTAACAGAATAATCATTTTCCTTAGTCTAGACATAAAGAGGTTTCCTCAATAACTGATCTCTTAAGCTCAAAGTGTTCATCTCCCTGTTTTATTTTTCTATATTTTTCAAGTTAATGACTTATTCCCCTTCCACCAGGGTGACCAACTGATTCTAATGGTCTCATTACAAATGCTTTCTTTGCTCCCTAGTTAGCTAGCTTTATCAAGAACTGATTTAAATATGATAGGCTCTATCTGCAAATATAATTTGTGTATTTTATGAAGAACTTAGAACAAGGATACTAGATAGTTTCAAGGACAGGTACAACATGTCTTCAGCAGTGATTCTCAAACTTTGTTTAACATATGGATGCTAGGGTAACTCTTTTTAAACTAGATTTCAAGGTAAAATCAATAATCTACATTTTCCCCTGAATAACTGAGGTGATTCTGAGGCAACTGAGACACACTTATCTAGGTGATATTTAAGCTCCTTTAAGCTATTCATTTCCAACATTTTTGATTCTAATTGTTTGATAGTAAAGTATTTTTGAGCTTCTACCACTCTCCCCATAAATATATTTATTTAAATAATTTTCTTGGCTACAAAGTTTTCATTTCCTTTGTTAATTTTTTTCTGTCAGAGAGATAGTAGTACTATCTCTCTCTTTCTCTCTCTTTCTTTTTCCTCAACATAGAAATTTGGAGGAAGTTTTTTTTTAAGATTTTATTTATTTATTTGACACACACATAGAGAGAGATCACAGGTAGGCAGAGAGGCAGGCAGAGAAAGAGAGAGGAAAACAGACTCCCAGTCATTTCCATAATTTGCATTGGTTTGTCATTGATTATTTCTAAACTTAATGCATCTTGCACAAGGATACCAGTTAAATTTTCTCTCTCTCTCTCTCTCTCTTTTAAAGATTTTATTTATTTATTTGAGAGAGAAAGAGAGAACAGAGGGAAAGTGAGTGGAAGAAGAAGACTCCTTGCTGAGCAGAGACCCTGACATGGGGCTCAATCCCATGACTCTGAAATCATGACCTGAGCCAAAGGCAGACACTTAACCAACGGAGCCATCCAGGTACCCCAGTTAAATTTTCTTAATAACAAAACAAAGCAAAGCAAATCACAGTTAAGCAAAGCAAAACAAAATTCCCATTGTGTATGAGACTATATTATGGCCATCTTTTGACTGTATCTTGCCCTCTTCCTACCACCAAAATCCATGAGATACTCTGATTTGGATTTAGCAGGCAAGGAATTTATTAAAGAATTTCCTTCGAATCAGAACTTATAGAAGGGAACAAAGCAGCCAGATTGGGTAGAGGAGAAAATGAACTTCAGTGTATACCAGTGAATTGTCCTGGAACTGGGGCTGTTCTTCATTGAGCTAAAAGGTCCTTGGGAAACTCCTGTCCAGCAGGTAGTTCCAAAGGGACCAGTGGAAAACTCAATAGCACCAGATAATACAGCAGATAAAACAAAATCAGAAAGTTTTGGAAATTTATGTTGTCTTTCAAAGCACAGCCCACAGAAGAAGACCTGGGCTTACAAAGTGAACCTACGCACAATGAGCACCTGATAAAATAAAAGATTCAAATAGGGGCAACTGGGTGGCTCAGTCAGTTAAGCATCTGTCTTTGGCTCAGGTCATGATCCCAGGGTCCTGGATTGAACCCTATGTTGGGATCCCTGCTAAGTGGGGAGTCTGTTTCTCCCTCTGCCCCCCCCACTTGTGCTCTCCTTCTCTCTCAAATAAATATATAAAGTCTTAAAAAAATAGAATCAAATAGTACCAGTATCCAATAGACTAAGTTGTAGAGTACAATAAAAACAAAAAACAAAACAAACAAAACAAAACAAACAAAACAAAACAAAAAAAACACCTTTTGTAAGAAGAGCTAAGAAAATCAGAACTTAAGTGAAAAAGACTCCAATTGACACCAATAGTAAGATAAATCAGATATTAGACTTATCACCCAAGAATTTTAAGGAACTAATTTTAAATTTCCTTAAGGGAAATGGAAAGATAGAAAATTGAAGCAAGTAAATAGGATGAACAAAAGTGGAAATTATAGAACTGAAAAATACAATAACAGACTCACTGGATGGACTAATTTTGATAATAGAATCAATTGATTTGAACAAAGAGGAATAGAACATATCCAATCTGAACAATAAAACAAAAATATTCTGAAAAATAATTTAACACAGACTCAGAAAGCTGTAGAACTATATTGAAATGTCTAATATTCAATTCATGGGACCCTCTGAAGAAGAGAGAATAGGATTGAATGAGTATTCCAAGAATAATGGCTGAAAACTTCTCAATTTAGGTGAATGATACAAATCAACAGATCTAGCAAACGAACAATGTTTGTTCCAGCACTTTGAAAAATGCTGGTGGAATTTTGATCAGGATGGCATTGAAAGTATAGATTGCTCTGGGCAGTATAGACATTTAAACAATGTTTTTCTTCTAATCCATGAGCATGGAATACTTTTCCAACTTTTTGTGTCTTCTTCAATTTCTTTCATGAGTTATCTGTATTTCCTCGAGTATAGATGCTTTACCCCTTTGGTTAACTTTATTACTAGGTTTTTGGTGCTATAGTAAATGGAATCAATTCTCTAATTTCCCTTTCTATATTTTCATTGTTAGCATATAAGAAAGCAACTGATTTCTGTGCATTGATTTTACATCCTGCCATATTACTGAATTGTTGTATGAGTTCTAGTAGTTTGGGGTGGAGTCTTTTGGGTTTCCCATATAAAGTATCATGTCATCTGCAAAGAGAGAGAATTTAATTTTTTATTTGCCAATTTGAAAATGTTTTATTTCTTTTTGTTGTCTGATTGTTGTTGTGAGGACTTAGACTTCTTGATGTAAGAACAGAAATAGCTTCATTTTGAAAGATCTTCTTCGTGACATTCATCCACAATTTTTCCTTTAATAATCTAGTCACAACTATTTTCTGCAATTTCTTAATTTTGAAATATTTCCTTCAATGTAACCTTATCTGTTTGATATTTCCCTTTTCTACCTTCTTTTTTATTAAATAATCCCAATTTTCCTTCATGTTCTGTATTGTTTGTTTCCTCACACATTCTTATTATAAAATCAGTTGACATCTCCTTTCTACAGTGTGCAGTACAATCATACATGTTTGTCTACATGTATATGTGGATAGTTACCTTATGTGTTCAGTTTTCCTCACCAGACTATGAGGACAATTTTGTCTACCTTCCAGCTCTGTGGTGCTTAAAATCCATGTAATGAACAGAGTATTGACCATATGATTATTTAAAACATGGCAATACTGTGAATTTCAATACTGAAATTTTAACAACTCATCAGAAATTGATACTGTTAATATATTATTTACTATTATGAGCAGCTATAGTTTACAGATTTTTAAAATGTATATAAAGGTGTAATAAATTCATTCAGTAAATGTTTGGATTTCGAGTGTGTGCTTCCGTGATTGGAGCAGAGACTATTGTGTCCAAAGGCCTGATTTTCCCCTTCTTCTTCCGATTTCTTTGCTTGTGATCTGAAGTCAACATCACTGTCTTCATTGGTAAACCTACTTCACAAGTCTGTGAAAAGAAAGAAAATAATGTATATAAATACGCTAAAATAGAACTCTGACTATACTAACTACCTGACAAGAAAATACTATTACTAATAGTATACATTTTACTATTGTTTGTAAAGCTTCACCATTGCAATTGTATGACAGAAAATGACTAAAGATATAAGTTTTAGGGGAAGAGTTTGTATACTTCAAAAAATAAATGTTTCTGAATTATCTGTAGATTTATCTTATTCTAAGGCCAATAACCTCAACTATACATTTAAGAGGGAAAATACTGCGTGAGTTCACTGGCTGGGTACTGTTATTCAAGAACTTAGTGATGACTACAGACCATACTAGATCACATTGTAAGGGACCAACTTCCTATAACCTGAGAGAAGAAACATTTTTGCGGTATCTTTTTTTTTTTTTAAATCACTAGTGATGTACTAAGAAATGCATTAACTTTTCCTTATATCTATCTTTATAATAGGTCAGTCAACCCAGTCAACTTAGGACTTTTATCCCAGTTATTTCTATTACAGCACTTAATGAGCTATGAATTTAGAATTAAAATCAATATTTTTTTATTTTTTAAAAACAATTAAAAGACTTTCAAATTCAAACAAATGAATATCATGTATTGATTAGGTATAATATTGTGATTTTTTGACTTAAAGGATTTCAAACTATCCCACCAGGATATGCAGAGAGTGAGTGATGTAAATGGTTATACAGATAGAAGTAGGCGAGTGGCCCATGCTACTTTTCCTTATTTTAGAGTTTAGGTATATGAGAAACAAATGAAAGAGAAAAAAAAATAAATAGGGAATAACAGTCTGATTAATAGGTAAATTATAATGAATAAAATAGGTTTATGTCAAAGTGTGATTCCCTCTAACTATTCTTCATGCCCTATCATATTCCTGAATGAGTCCTTTATAGGTCCATAATTATAACTTTTGATCACCTCAAGCACCATGTATAAACAATGTCTCTCAAGCCTGGTGTCTCTCAGGATCACCTCAGGAGCTTGAAAAATACAAACACCCAGGCGATGTTCCACTCCCACAAGCCTGGGTCTCTGTGTTCTTAGCTCTCCAGGAGATTCTGATACACATCAATGTTTGAAAACCTTATAAAATGACAGCCAGTGAAATAGCTTTATAGAATTTTTCTAAAGCATTCTCTGTCTCTGTCTTGTCTCCCTTTCTCTGAATTATTTTTATACAATTCCTCATGATTTTCTCTATCACACTTTTCTTCTCTCTTGGCACACTTGAAAGATTTACATTCACTGATGTTTCCAAATGCCCAGGTGTTTGGCATCTTAAATTCTAGTCTATAGGTGTTTGACAGAAATTGTGCGTGGTACAGACAGTCCCCACCAGGGCATGCACAGTCTACCCTGATGCCTTTTGAATTTTAAAGTCTCAGCATTCCCTCTTGGCATGGTAAATGTGTACAGAGGTTCAGACTGAAAGAATCCCTGGTGGGTAAAGAAGAGTCAAATTCATATAAATAGGACATTTGTGCTCTGTTGGAGGTACAGGATTATTCTGTTTTTAAATAAAAGACAGCACTCATATTAATAACATGAAAATAAATATCTAATATCAATTCAAGGTAGTATGTGGGCTCTTACTACTACGCAATTATCTGAACAAATACAGTGCATCTGAGTAGGTTCTGACATTGCCAAATATGCAGCCCATTACTTCCCTCATGTGAAATCACAGGAGAAAAAAAATGAACACCTGTGGTATCAAGTAATTGTTTTAGTTCTTCCTGAATTTTATCTACTGGAAGAAATTGATACTCAAGAGAGGTAATGAACATTTGCTTAACAGCACAATAATCTCATATGGAGTACTCAGTAGAGGTTTATGAATTAAAAGTACATGTTCTTACATTTATAGAGCTAAAGTATTTCAAACAGTTGAAAGATATAAATAAGAAAAAGATCCTGCCAAATATAATTTTATATTTGATAGGAGAAATTATGCAACTAGAAACTTCAAAAATCTTGAATATATGACTAATGTGCATACTGCAAACATATTAGAATATCCACACATTTAAAATGTATTTTAATATGTATTCTGGCTATTAAATATAATTTATCACTTTGTGTATTTTGATTAACATTATAAATGTGGAACTTGTAAATTTTGGATAAAAATTTATTCAGTCAGAAAGTATTTTGGATAAGCCAATTTCAAATGAATTAATGGTTGTGACTAAATGATAAAGATTAATATAATAACTATAAATATGTAAATATTACTTTAAAAATAGATTTAATCACAAATTAAAATGGTTCATATCATTGTTAGCAGTATATTTTATTGAAGCATATAAACATAAAATTTCAAATTATAACAATTTCAGAAAACACATGTTGATTATGTGAAATTCTGCATGTAATATTAAAATAAAAATAATAAGGAAGCCCTCAAACTTGACCTTATTCATGGTAATTCATTTGTCCTAACACCAATCCTTCAAAAGTTATGGAGTTGTAACTTTAAAACTAGAATTATATTTCCACAAAAACTTCAGGTTTTGGAATCAATTGAATAAATGAGTCAAACTATAATTATGGGTTTTTCACTCTACTTTTTATCTTATCTTTACATTTGGATATATTCCATGCACATATATGGAGTGTATATGTGCGTGTATGTAATACATATGTGATATAATTGATACATAACTATATAACTTATAAATAACTATACATATGTATAAATGATACATAACTAAAAATTGATTATTCTTTCAAATGTGAAAAAAAGAGAAAAATTATTTTAAAAAGCACAAGAAAAATAAATAGTTTCATCAAAATGGAAAAATTAAGCTCAATTTTTTCTAGTTTGGCTACTGCAGCAGGGAAAAATGATCCAGGATTCCCTAGTGTTTTCTGACATTTCCCAGACTGTTTTACATTTAAGTTCAGGCCTTGGGCCTATAGGATATGAGCAGAAGGGATGTGTGTTACTTTCAAAATAAGCCCATTTGAAGTGGATATAAATTCACATACACTCTGTTTTAGATCTGCACAGCTGGAACAAAAACACTCTTGAGTGTTTGCAGAAAAGAAGTAGTTGCTGGTAAGGGACAACTGTCTCTGACACACTTCAGGTCGTGATGTCAATGAGAAATAAATAATTGCTATATTAAGTCATTGCAATTCTGACTTTTATTTATTCTGCAGTGTAGTCTGGTGTAACCTGACCAATACAGCTATCCACAATGATAGAGTTGAGATTACCCCCCACCTTGTTTGATCTATTTTTTCTTTTGATGGTTGGAGAAAAATAGTTTTATTATAAATAATTATTTTGCACAATATATTGCTATAAAATCAAGAAAAGATTTCCCTACTTAAAATTAAATGAACAATTCTAAGGTACCAAATCTGTGTATGAGAATCTGTTTTGTTTAGTCGTTCAATGGACACATTGCTTAATCCATAATAATGAGATATAGACCAACAATCTTATATAGTATCAAGAGTGCTTAACAGTGCTCAAATAAACTGTAAATCAAACTCCTAGTTCTTTGTGTGTGTCATATTGTGAAAGAATACAACCAAATGCATTACCCCTCTCTTTTATTAAGACTTTGATTTATTGTTTCCATTTGACAATTTTATGATTTGGATTTCGTTTTCAGTGTTTGTTTTTTCTATTTGTTTTTCTTTGGAGGAGGGAGATCTGATGGTGGCCCTCCTCAGTATAGTTCTAAATGGTTAGATAGGAGTAGATTATTGATTTGATTACAGATTCACCTTCTGGCAATTTTGGTATTATTAATAAGAATACCTCTGGAATAAATGGTTATTGAGTTTATCTTGTTTACTGAACACTGCTCTCAGTATTGGTCATTCAGGGAAAAGTTAGTCAATGTTCTACCTTATGTCTCTCTACAGCTATCTTTAGAAAAGAATTCAGAGTGCCTCAAGCGTACTGTGTACTATACTATTTGTATACTGTTTATGCAAAATCCCCTTTATTTTTGCACCAGAAGGTATCTGGTGGTTTCTACACCACACACACACACACACACACACACACACACACACACACCCCGCAAATGTACTCAGGGCCTTCCACTGTGGTTTTCCCTCATTCCACCCTCCATATCTAATACTCTTTTTCTTTGTCTTGCCATGAAAACTTCTCTTTAGAGAAACCACCTTTTCCCTCACTCTATAGCTACCATTCCAGTCCTCTAATTTTGTGAAAATGGAATATTTCCTTGTGATTTAAGATGGTGTGATCAGAGCACTCCAATCTAATTCTCACAGTTCAAGAATGAGCCTGTGTGACTCCTTCTGTGGTGCATGGCCTTTGCCTGAGTTTTTGGGATCTGGGAGATAAGAGACAGAGGGAGAGACCCCCAGTTGAAAATGCAGGCAAAATGGAGAAAAACACTTTTATCTTATGCTTCCACCCCCTAGACCCACACTAGGCGTAATCAACCTGATCTATTTCCTTAAACTAGTCTGCATTATGTTCTTGTGTCCTGTCACCCAACCAACACGAACAGATCACATCTAGGCCTAACTCCTTACTCAACAGTTTACTCTCTAGATCACTTCTCATGAAGCTTGTTCAACCTGTTTATAATTGGCTTAAGGTCTTGCTGATTTTCTGAAGATGAGCCAGGCCTGTCCCAGACTGTATGTAAGAGCACTTGTGCATCTGTAAATGAACTGAAGGGAGCACACTTGCTCAGGGTCCTGCAGGGGCCATTGTCCAGCTGCTCTCAGACACTGACCAAGAAGGCAGGATGGCAGGGTCAGGCCACTCTGACCCACATGTGGGCCTAACAGCAGTTTCTAGGGCTTACTTTCTACTGGACTGGGTAATGTCTCAGAATGGCATCATAGTGGGGAAATCTCTTTATCCTACCTTCCTTTTTCCTCTTTTTCCTTCACAGATGTCACACCTGACTGAAGTCTCTAGGTCATTTCATCTATCTCAGGCATTCCCTATCTCTTGCACATGGAATATCTTCTAGATTCCTAATTCTCAGAGGACCTGAATGAACACATGGAGACCATTAATTTAAGTGTCACTTAAATGTGGATCCAAATGAAGATGGGGAAGATCAGTTGATCTAAAATGACCTGGTGGTATCTGTTTGATAACACTCTAACATTAGCAGCTGCCTCATTAAGTTGTCCCAAAGCCTGACTCTAGATTGACATTCAGCATGCTGCTCAGAAGTTTTTCCATGGGTCACTTTGTTTTCAAATACTTATCTCTTTTTCTCTAACACTTGTCTGATGTTACTTGAAATAGACATGTTTTTCCTTTTTCTTCTCTTGATTTTGTTCAATCTCCTCTTTCTAAAGCTTTTCTATTACATATCCATTTCTTTCATTCATTTCTCAGAACCCAAAGGCACCATCTGCCTAGAATATTAAGTACTATCTCAAGGCAAAGAGTACTGTATGTTAGACCTAGAATCTTAGCTGGGCCATTTGTATATATTTTCACTGCACACATGTAAAATAGTATAAATAAAGATATCTTGGATCCATTCAAATTATTTACTTTCTCTTATTGACATTTTCTAAAGTGGAGGATTATTAAAATGTATAATGTAGGAGGATCATTGAAATGTTACAATGTAGGTCTATCTGAATTCAACTGTTTACTTATTCTCCAGAAATATTGGAAATAAGCAGTTATTTCCCCTGACAAATCAATAATAAGTATATACAAGGGCAGACAGATGACAATACAATCAGTATTTTTCCATCCAATCAGAAAGATGTGAAACCTTGAAATATATATAACTCACACTATGTGGAAGAGGAAAGAAATGATGTTCTTTCATAACAAGACATGCTTTTATAAATTGGTTTCAAGGCTGAATTGATATATTCTACTCTGCTTTCCTTGAATAATATGTCAAATTTCCTGGATACTAAGTTTCATGGCATGGAGTCAGTTATAAAATAATAAAGCAATTATTGACAGTATACTGCAATTATTTTTTTAACCATATAAACAATGTCCCAAATCTAAGCTATTAATTCTCTGCATCTATATACACACATTGCATCCATGCTATTGTCCCCAACTTCTTGCTGAATATTCAAATTTAGTTTAATTGAATTTAAAGTATGGATTTTCTTCATGTTTGTTTTTATATGTTTGAGAAATGACACTTTTTCTTGAACGTTGCCATTAGACTTGTCTCTTCCATAATTTCTTCTCAAATTACTCCACACCTTAGAAACATATTCGTTATTGTGATGGCTCCTGAAACTGATGCAATTTTTAAGTATGCTGTTTTAATTTTTATGATATTTCTATGTAGTGGGCAGTGGTGTTTAATTGATATCCGACTTTAAAAACCATAATGAAAAATAAACTCAGATTGTGTATGTCTTTCCTGGAGACATTTAATATGCGGTGTATCACATTTATCATTTTCTCTGGTTCTTGGTAGTTTGCCTGACATACGTTATACAGTCCATAAAAATGTGAATGATTACACTGAATGAGCGAGTGATATGTTATAGTCTCTGAAGGATCCAGGTTTGTCATTATCCTTGCTGCTGTGCTGCCTGGCTCCTCAGTGGATTAGTTTGAAGCAAAAAAAAAAGTTGATCCTGGTGGTGGGTACTGAGGACACCTAAAGCGTGGAGCACTGGGTGTGGGGAATGGGGAATAAATCTTGGAACACTGGAAAAAAAATTTAAGTAACATATATTTAATAGAAAATTAATTATTATGCTGGAAAAAAAAAAAAAAGGTTGATCCGACCTCTAAGAATCTGAGAGTTTCTGGAAACAGTTTACGACTTCTGCCAGAAAATGGCATTCTTTTATATATTGTACTGCTCATCCCAGTATATTGTACATTGTATTAATTATTTCAGAGAACTAAAATTTCTATAACAATTCACAGAACATACAGCCGATCTTAAATGAGTTTTTATAGTCTGCTTGGTTCTTCATAATAGTTATATAACTCAAATTTGTTTACATTTCAGAAGAAATTTACTATTTGATCTAGAATGCCAAAGTTAAAAAGGAGACATCAAATTGGTGAATGGACCTTTATAGCAATTTCTGTTTTTAAGTTAGACCTACAGTGTTACCTTCAGCCTGGTTATAATTTCACCATCTTACTTTCTCCAGAGTTGTGACTGCCTGTCATTCTGGTGCTCACAAAGCTATTTCTCTGGGAATGTCTTGACAGTATATGGTCTCAAGCTGCTTTGTTTCTTAGAGGTTTGGAACCATGAGTTTCTCTGGACCTGCTTCAC
Source organism: Spilogale gracilis (assembly GCA_004023965.1). NCBI lineage: Eukaryota > Metazoa > Chordata > Mammalia > Carnivora > Mephitidae > Spilogale > Spilogale gracilis. The sequence continues at coordinate 22,912 of PITA01010802.1, read as the reverse complement.
TTCTGCTACAAACCTCTAAAAGTTTCCAACTTCTCCCACTAGGTATACATCATAGCTAAGGCTCTCATCTGGGACACTCCTTTAAACGCCACAAGCTGCAGGGAAAACCAACAAACTGGAGAAGGCATGCCTCCTAAAGTCTGTTTCTCAGGTTTTTCTTATAGAGAAGAAAAGGAAAATAAAATGAAGGCCGTGACTGAAAGATAAACAGGTTTAAAGCTAAACAGGTGCCTCCTGTTGAAAGGTTTCTTCCTTCCAGCTGGAATGAGTTTATCTGAAAGCTCTAGTTGCCCGCTATTGTTACAGTGCCTTCAGAAAGTACTCCTTCATTTTCTGCTCTTTTAAAAAAGACAATCTGCTTTTTAAAAGCCTTCTTTGTAAAATCATTTTATTAAACTGATACATAGAAATGAATTTTATACATATTTTCCTTTATTACATTACAAACACTGTTTTACATATATGTATGTATAGAGAGAAAAAATATCTCTAGAATCTATATTTATCTTTTATCTATTATCTATTTAATCTATCATCTATCAATTATCTATCATCTATCATCTATCATCTATTTATATCTATCATCTATCATATATCTATCATCTATTATCTATCATCTATCTATCAATCATCTATCAATCATTCTATCATCTATCCATCAATCATCTATCGATCATCTATCATCTATCTATCTATCATCTATCTATCAATCATCTATCTATCATCTATATCTATCTGTTATCTATCATCTATCATCTATCTATGTATCTATCTATCATCTGTCATCTATTATCATCATCTATCATCTATCTATCTATCATCTATCATGTATCTATCTATCTATCTCTATCATCTATCATTTAACTATCATCTATCTATCAATCTATCATCTATCTTCTATCATCTACCTATCTATCAAAATGCACCTATACTGACTCACTACCAGTTGAAAAAATATAACTTTACCACCTGCCTTGATCTTTTGCATTCCAGGTCTCAGTCTTTTCTTTTCAGGTACCTTTATCTTGGTTTTGTGTTTGTCATTCCTTTGTCTTGCTACAAAATATTTCAATCATGTATTATATATTTTAAAGCATATATTGTTCTGTTTAGCCTATTTCTAAGCATTGGAAAATGCTATCATATTATGGGGAGCTTTCTGTAGACTTTTTTTTTTAAGGATTTTATTTATTCATTTGAAAGGAAGAGAGAGAGAGATTGAGAAAGAGAGAGTGCATGAGCAGGAGGGTGGGGAGCGGAGAGGCAGAGGAAGAAGGAGACTCCCCTCTGAGCAAGCACCCAGATGTGGATCTTGATCCCAGGACCTGGAGATCCCAAAGGCGGATACCTAACCATCTGAACCACCCAAGTGTCCCTCCTTTCTGTTTATCTATGATGTTAAGGATTTATCTATGTGGGCAGCAGGGTGAACCTGGTGGCTCAGTTGGTGGAGTGTCCAACTCTTGGTTTTGGCTCAGCTCATGATCTCAGGGTGGTGAGATCAAGTACTGCCCCCTCCATGAGCCTCCACTCTTGGCATCTGCTTGTCTCCCTCTTCCACCTCCCCTGGCTCTTGTCCTACTTGTGTTTCTGCTCTCTCTCTATCAAATTAAAAAAAAATAAAAATAAAAACAACAAAAATTTATCTGTGCAATTGTTTTGTAGTTGTACCATATTTACTTTTCTTCTCTATGATGTTCACTTCTCTGCAACATGCCATTCTATAACAGCACCATTGATCATATATACATTGGATTAACAATCGGTATTTGATTGTTCTCCATTCTTGGTCTTTATGGTAAATACTGTTAAGACTATTTTTGTACATGCTTTACAAAGTGGGATAAATCGTTTTGTAAATTGGTTTTTATACATACAGTCCTACCATGCTTCCTATTTTTGGCCAATAAATTGGTTGTAAAATGGTATCTTACTCTATTTATAATTTCACAATAAAGGTTGAGCATTATTACCATGTTTATATAATGATATAATTTCTGTTACTTAGAAATGTCAGCTTATATATTTTACTCATTTTTATAGTGGTTATTTTCTTTTCTTTATGTCTTTTAGACATTTCCATATATTCTGAATACAAGTAATTGTTTATAATATGTATTGCAGATAACTTTTAACATTTTGTAGCAAAGGGAACCTAAGGTTATCAAAAGATTTTATATATTTTCTTCTAAATGTTTAAAACTTTGACTTTCATTTTTTAAATCTTTGATTTTGTCCAAAGAGTGAGGTAACAGATTTCTTGTTTTTCCATTTGGAAATGGTATCATTTATTATTTCTCTACCCTTCTAAAAATGTTTACCGTACCTTTAAATTCTTATACCAATGTGTATTGAGTACTGTTTGATGAAATTTTTTATATATGGGTATACTTGTGTCATCATTATTAAGCTACATAGGTGCAATATTCTAAGACAGAAAACATTCTAACATCTCAGAGGTTTTCCTGTGTCCATTTCCAGTCAATAAACATCCCTACCCCATGAATTAATCACTGTTACATGCTGGTACATTACATGTGCATATTGTCAAACTTTAAGAGTGGAACAATATAGTATATATTTTTTCTACCTTTTTCTCTAGAGAAAAGTTTGTGTTCCTGGGGGATGCCCATCCATTAACACATATTTTGTATGTTATATGTACCATATACTGTATTCTTATAATAAAGTAAGCTACAGAAAAGAAAATGCTATTAAGAAAATCATAAAGAAGAGAAAATACATTTACAGTGTCATACTGTGTGTATATGTATATATAGACACACACAGGATTTTATCTATATTATTCTTATATAATATATATAGTATATATATATATATATATACACACACAAAATCCACATATAAGTATACCCACACAGTTCAAACCCATGTTGTTCAAGGGTAAACTGTATAATAGAGCTGATGTTTGGAGCAGAAAAATGTGAAGAAAAACTTGGAAATGAAGTTAGAAATGTAAATGTATTAACATTAATACACAATTGGTATTCTAAATTGTTTTTTTCACACCATAAACTCAGCAGGTGGAATCTTATAAACAACAGTTACCCTTGTTATACACTTGGGAGGCTTAGTGACTTAGTTTTTTCTATTACTGGGTTTTATTCCATTACTTCAGTTCTATTCTTTTTTATAGAGATTGTTACTTCATATACTTGCTACCATTCACCCCAAAGTATACTTAGGTCATGTTCAACAAGACATCTACTTTCTTCCTGATGTCTAAATTTATCCCTGGAAGACAGGTAGAAAAATTAAAATGAAAAACATCAACATTATAAATTTAAATTACTAGGATATATATAAGTTTTTCCTCATATATACAAATATATATAAATTGTGTGTATGTGTGTGTGTGTGTGTATATCTCAGGCCTTTCTTAAAGATTATTAATAAATAATCTATCATTAATTAAATGTTCACTATTAAAGAGCACAAAGTGAAGTCTGAATTAAAACAAATCAGTACTTATTTTTTTCTCTCTGACTTATTTCACTCAGCTCAGGGTCCATCCACCAGCTCCATAATGTGCTTAAGGTTCATCCATGTTGTAAATGGGAAGATATATGGCTGAATTATATTCTTCTGATAGATGTAGCACATCAGTTTATCCATTCATTTTTATATACCTCATTGAAATACTGTTTACTTTTCTTTTGGGGATATACCGAGAAATGGAATTGTAGGACTGTATGATAGATTGATTTTTAATTTTTTTGAGGAGACTTCATATTGTTTTCCTTAATGGTTAGGACAATTCACATTCCCACCAACAATGTTTAAAAGTTCCCTTTTTTAAATCATATCCTTAAGCACCTGTTGTCTCCTGTCTTTTTGCTGATAGCCATTCCAACAGATGTGAAGTAATACCTCACTGTGGTTTTGATTTGTATTTCCATTAGTAATGTTGAGCATTTTTTCATGTGCCTGTTGGCCATTGCAGATCTTCTTGGGAAAAATGCCTATTTTGTTCTTCTGCCCAATTTTAAATCAATTCGTTGTTGTTGTTGTTAAATTGACTGAGTTCTTTATAAATTTTGGATATTAACCACTTATTTGATATATGGTTTGCAAAATTTTTCTTTCATTTTGTAGGTACTATTTTCATTTTGTTAATTCTTTCTCTTGCTGCACAAAATATGAGTACTGTATGATATCACTCATATGTGGAATCTAAAAAAAAAATCAGACCTATAAAAAAACAGAGAGTAAATGGTAGTTACAAGGGAATGAGGGGGTGAGGATAAAACTGATGGTGCTTAAGGATGTACTTGTAATGGGCAGTAAATAAGCCATAAAAATTTAATGCATAGTATAATGGATATAGATAATAATATTGTACCATAATTATTTAATGTGCTTAATAAAGCTACCATGGCAATCATATTACAATATATAAGTATATCAAAATAACATGCTCTACATCTTAAACTTACGTAGTGTTACATGTCAATTTTATTCAGTAAAATACTAAATAGTAAATAAATATTAATTATTAAAATATGAAGGTCAAATCTAAATCAGGCTTATGTTTGCCATTTCTACCAATTTGTTGTAACCTTGATATATTTGCCTAATGGAAGGAAACTTTTTTTATACCACTGACTCTAATCAAAAAATATTTCCTGTGATAAAGGAGTTAGATTCCAATAAGACATATATCACTAACATTTTAGACAGAAAGAGAAACATAGAAACTGATAGGCTGGCCATATTCAAGACCTACACTCATGTTGACAAGTAAATACTGTCATGATGCAAAGTTAAATCTTAAACAACATTTTTAACTAGGCAGTCCAGTTATAGGTGACTTTTTTGCCTTTCTTGTATTTTGAAATTTTAATTCCAGTATAGTTTTATAGTGTTATATTAGTTTCAGGTGTACAGTATAGTGATTCAATAGTTTCAGGGCAGCTTTTTAAATTTATTTTATATTAATTTTTTCCATAACTCAAACATTTTTTAACAGTACATTATCATAAATGTATTTTCTCTTCCTTATGATTTTTCTTTTCAGTTCAATTAGCTAACATAAAGTTCATCATTAGTTTTTGATGTAGTGGTGAATAATTCATTAGTTGCATATAATGCCCAGTGCTCATCAGATCATGTGCACTCCTTAATGCCCATAATCCAGTTACCCCATTCCTTCCCCCGCACTTCTGCAATCCTCAGTTTGTTCCTGGAATTGGGTCTCTTTTTTTTTTTTTTTTGGAATTGGGTCTCTTAATACCTTTTTCTTTCCCGACTTGCTTTATTGTAAGAACAAATTATTCAATAATGAAACATACAAAGTATTTGTTAATTTGCTATTTAAGTTATTGGTAAGGCTTCCAGTTAACAGAAGGCTATTAAAAGTTTTGGGGGAGTCAAAAGTTATATGTGGGATATTCGACTGCATGAAGATCAGGAACCCTAACCCTCACACACAAGGGTCAGCTGTATTATGATGAGGCTTATTTTCTAATTAAGGAATTTGAGCAGTTGCAAATGCAAATACAATGAACTTTCTGGGAGCAATTAATGAGAAAAGCAACAGATTCACAAACTGAATAATGTGGGACAAAAACAACCTAGGGTACACAAAAAAGATCAGATTTCTTTCTTCTTTACTTAATTTGTCAAAACTTTCTGTTTGAATTGTACATCTGGGATCTCTGAATTTCACTATACATCAACTATATCTCAATTGAAATTATTTAAGGAAACAGATAATTATTTTTCTTTCTCTCTTATATGGAGTCCAGAAGAAATGTAATGTAGCAATTTCCTTTCTCCAGAAGGCAATCTTAGCAAACATTGCTGACATCCTCATACTAACTCGTGAACTCAGAGTTGAAAAAACCAGGTTAGAAACCCCTGCATGCACTCTTGCCTGTTAAAATGCCTATGTTCATCTGGATTTAATTTCTATCACAAAAGCACATGAACACTATAATTATAACTTTCTATGTAACATAAAATGTCTCATATTAAATTACTAAATACTATTTAGCAATACCAAGTTAGCTAATCATTAAAGTATACTGTACATGCTGTATCCAATAAACACACCTTGAGAAATGTAATTAGAAATTAGTTTTATTTTTGTCTTCATTTAGCCTTCTCTAGGAAGTGGCATAAATTACTTTTCTGCTCACTTTCAAGTAATAAAACTCCATAGTAGCTTTGAGGTACAGACACTGTCTCAGTGGCCTCCTTTTTCCCACATATAAGCTTGTTGTAAGTGGAAACACATGATTCTAGAAGGAAGTATTATCACCTATTTTCTGATTCTCACACACCACACTTCCTTCCCAAATGAATGTCTCACTTTAGATAAAAGGTCAGAATATTGTTTCTTGACAGGTCTTGTCATCAAATGACGTTCTATACTCCCAGGATGCAGAGGGTTAAAGCTAATTTTTTCCCTATGGGCACAAGAATGGCTTCCTTTTCTTCCCGAGCTTTCTTTCTGGATTCCTTGTCCTTGCCCTTCCAATCATTCTCTTCCTCTGGTGCCATCCTTCTAGGAAGTCCCCCATAAGAACTTAACGTGGCTGTCCACAGGCTCTTTCTCACCTACCCTACTTGAACCCACACATAGTTAGCCCTGTCAACATTTGGAATACAAGAAAGATCTCAATTAAACTGTCTCTCTCATTCCCTGATGTTAGAGAAAATGCCGGGTCCTGATTTTCATGTAAGGGTCAGGCAGTAGTTCACTACAAGCCCAAACTGTATGGCTAAGTCCCTCGTGATCTTATTGAAATGTCTTTTTAGACTTTAGGTGAAAAAAAAAATAGAATCTTCATTCTCCTTCCTAATGGACAGCACTGGAGACTTTGGTATAGAATTTTTTTTTTTTTTTTTCAGAAAAGAGATGTGAAAAAACAGACTTTCAGTGTCTACTCTCTACCATTTTTTTTTTTTTTTGTATTTGACAGCGCTTAGAATGGTTTCTGTCCAAATACTTTGAAATTTCTTTCTTTTTCTTTTTAACTTTTTTATTATGTTATGTTAGTTACCATACAGTACATCATTAGTTTTTGATGTAGTGTTCCATGGTTCATTGTCTGCATATAAACACCAAGTGCTCCAAGCAATACATGCCCTCCTTAATATCCATCACTGGGCTCACCAATTCCCCCACCGCACTCCCCTCTAAAACCCTCCATTTGTTTCACAGAGTTCATAGTCTTTTATGGTTTGTCTCCCCTTCTGATTCCCCACCTCCTTCATTTTCCTCTTCCTTCTTCTAATGTCCTCCCTGCTATTCCTTATGTTCCACAAATAAGTGAAACCATATGATAATTGACTTTCTTTGCTTGACTTATTTCACTTAACATAATCTCCTCCAGTTCCAACCATGTTGGTGTAAAAGTTGGATATTCATCCTCTCTGATGCCTGAGTAATATTCCATTGTGTATATTGATCACATCTTCTTTATCCATTAGTCTGTTGAAGGGCATCTCAGCTCTTGTGGACATTGTTACTTTGAAATTTCTGCCTTGTGGTCTTAAACCTCACTTTGAGCTTTCATATTCTTTTGAATTTTTATATCTAAGTCTTTACTCTCCATTAATATCCTCTTATGATGCATTTGTATTAAGATGTTTCTCTGCAAAAGGCAACCATGTATTTTCTACTATATTCTCACATTTAATTTCATAAGTAATTATCATTGTGAAGGAATCCTTTACAACTTTTTTAGAGTAAAGATATTTTGCAATTTGCTGGTCTTTAACAATGTAAGTGTTAGAAGCCTAAGACTTTTAGATTTAGCATTCACCTTATGACTAGAGCTTTCTATTCAGGGAATTCACTTGAAGCTAGCCTGTGGTGTTTCCACCCCTATACAAGCTAAGAGTTGCTGCATCTGTACATTTAGCAGGGTTACACTGGTCTTCGCTTCAAATAAAAGATATCAAATGTTAGTTATTGAGAACCAAGTGTTGGCAATGTAACAACACAGTGCTAATACTTGCTTACATTTTTTGAATCGAAATCCAGTCCCCAAATTTGAAGAGATTTTTATTGTAAGAGTGGAGAGGGAGAAATATAAACAGATAATTTGCAGTAAAATGTGGTAAGTACTGTAACAGAAATATGACTAGAACCATATAGAAGTGAAAGAAATGGAGGAACCCAAAGTGTCTGGCATGGGGGAATGCAGTGTGTATTAGACTGCGGAAAGGAAAGGAGATCACTCCACTCAGACAGGAAATAAAATTATCTAATTTGTGATCATTTTAAATGCATTTGAAACAGAAAATGAATCCAAAATATTTGTCAATTGGTTCAACAAACCCAGGTCTTCTTTACGTATTGATATTTCCCTTGAAGCATCTGATCTCCTTTGAATTACTATGTGTTTTCTTACCTCTAACCAAATGCAGCACACTCTTTTTTTTTTTTTAAAGAGATTCTTTTTTTTTTTTTTAATATTTTATTTATTTGACAGAGAGAAACACAGCCAGAGAGGGAACACAAGCAGAGGGAGTGAGAGAGGGAGTGAGAGAGGGAGAAGCAGGCTTCCTGCCGATCAGGAAGCCCGATGTGGGACTCGATCCCGGGTCTCCAGGATCATGACCTGAGCTGAAGGCAGTAGCTTAACCAACTGAGCCACCCAGGCGCCCCAAATGCAGCACACTCTTGCATCCTTTCTGTTGCCTTGTAGTTCTAGATTTCCATTTTTACTTTCAAAATCGGTGAAAGGTATTTCAGGATATTTGCTCTCCTCAACTCTGACTCATTACTCAGCATTCCTTCTTTGATAATCAAATATCAGCACCCCACTATCCACTGAAAATAATCCTTCTGCTTTAAAAATGATGGAATTATAATCACCATTTTCTCAGAAACAAATATAAAATCTTTGTTTTGAAATATTTTAACTATAACTTAAATTGGCATTGGAAGTGACCTTAAATTAACACTAAAATGTTTTGTATATCAGTGGTCAGGTTTAAACTTTGAAAGTTAGGAAATGATTAGATCATAAACTGATGGGTAGGGATAACTGTTCATTTCATAAAACATCACACATTGATCATTTATGATCTTCTAATAACACTTATTTATCCTCAAAGTTGTTAAGTGTTCTTAAGAGATAATTTGAATTATGGTTGCAAGAGAATAAAAACTAAAAATATTTGGGTCCCTAGGTGGCTCAGTGGGTTAGAGCCTCTGCCTTCGGCTCAGGTCATGATCTCAGGGTCTTGGGATCGAGGCCCACATCGGGCTCTCTGCTCAGTGGGGAGCCTGCTTCCTCCTCTCTCTCTGCTGCCTCTCTGCCTACTTGTGATCTCTCTCTGTGTCAAATAAATAAATAAAATCTTTAAAAAATTAAAAATATTTAAAGGTGGAGACCATGATTTGATATACATTACATGAAATTCAGAAAACTAAGATTTATAGATCATATGATTACATATAAATTAATCGCAATATTGATGAAAGGAAGCAAAGACATCAGTTGTACAAGATATAAATATGTCCTAGTAGTAAATCACCATTTCTTGGCCTGGATTTATTGTCATAAGTCATTTTTACATATTGTTTTACAGCAAAATTTATCTCATGTCAACATCCAGAAGTATTCAATATCTATTCACTTATTTAGCAAATATTTATTAAGAAGTATGCCTGAATGATGGAAATAAAATATGAATGGAAAAGGCCTACCCTTCAGTGCATGGTACTCAAATATTCACTTTATTAAACATTAAAATTTCTCCTACACATTAACTATAAAAGATTGGGGAGCACAAAGGAAGAGTGGGCTCTTTGCTCTACCGTATATTAGAGATGAAAAGATTTTGAACACTTTTTTTTGAAGTGCTTTGCAAAGAACGGTACTTGGTCACAAAAAAATGAGTTTTCACAGGACTGGAAATATTAAGGGGAACACTGTTACATCAGGTATAAGCAGATATATATTGGTAAGAGCTCTTTTTGTCCTTGTTTTTGATTTTGCATTTTTCAGAAAAGCTACTGGTAGTTTCTGTATGAGCAGAACATAGAGTTATATTTTTAGAACTTAGAAGAAAAACTGAAAAGGAAGCTTAGGGCCTCTTTATTAAGTTTTTTTTCTATAATGATTACTTAATATATATATATATATATATTAGACAATAGAGAATTTGTTGAGAATTGTAAGTAACATAATGACATGGAATTATTTCACATCTCTCTGGGGGAGGTGCAGAAGATGAAGGAAGCAAGGATGGGAAGTGGGATGGGTAAATACAATAAGAGATAGGAAAATAAGTTAGGATGCTGACTTCCTAATTTTTAGGGTGCTTCAACTGTACAATGGCAAGGAGGAGGGAGGAGGAGCCATTTGTATTGAACGTAAAATGAACCATGAGAAATTTGAATGATTTACATATGTGACCTTGAATTTTGGTTGCAAATATTAATTTATATATGCTTATGTACTTTTAAAAAAGATTTTATTTATTTATTTGACAGAGAGAGAAATCACAAGTAGGCAGAGAGGCAGGCAGAGGGAGAGGAGGAAGCATACTCCCTGTGGAGCAGAGAGCCGGATGCGGGCTACAATCCCAGGACCCTGAGATCATGACCTGAGCTGAAGGCAGAGGCTTTAACCCACTGAGCCACCCAGGCGCCTTGCTTATGTACTTTTTACATATCAAGTTTCAAGTTTCCTTATGGATTGGAACTATGAAAAATCACTGAATCGTTCTGCTGTAACTATTTAACTGATGTTTGGTTCCCTGAGAAATGTAGCACTTCTAATGAGGGTGGTTTCAGCTCCATGGGCTCTGAGAGTCATATTTTATGCTGAAACACATATTTTATGCTGAAACACATATTTTATGTGTGCCTTATCTGCCTGTCACTTACTACATGTAATCACATATGTTCTAATGTGGATAATACACATTTACATAGGCCTTTGGACTCTTTTTTTCTAATTCATCAGTTCAAAGTATTCAACCATTTTTTGACTTTTTATGTTCTGCACAGAACAGAACAGAGATATAAACTGAAAGTCTACCAGTAAGTGTGTGGGCCCAATGACTGAAAATGTGGACAATTGTAGGGATGAAAGCCGTTTATGATGTGATACTTCTGCAGTGTCACTCTGTTCAACTACGGTGGTTTGCTGAGCCTGAAACCACCTGAGGAGAGCAGATCGCCCCCTAACTGCTTAGTAACTTGAAATGGGCCCTTGTGAGAGTATTTCTACAATGGAAATCTGCAAACATCCCACAGTGTGACACTTTTATTGGAGAGCCAGTTTCCCAGTTCACCTCTGTCTGAACTTGTCAGACGCTAGAACATTAATATTATCATCAAGGCACACTACAACAGTAGATATCCTTTTATTTATTTTTAAATAAATTCTGGCATTTTCTATTAGTCATGAAAATAATTTTAATAGGGAGAAAAATTATGGAATTAAATTGTGCTTAGTGTCTAATAGCAAGACCTTTTTTTTTTTAGGTAACCACAATATGGTTTTGCTTAAAAATATAGTGAAACAGATACTGCAAATTGAATATATGCATGAGAAGAGGGAAAAAAATCCAGATTTCATGGTTTATACAATTTGGAGGGCCTTCACTAAGAGAAATGAAGCAAAATTAAGGTGACAAATTCAATTCAAAAGCGAATATTAGGATAAAAAGGAAATAATAACAAATTATATATTTTAGTAAGCTAACAAATATAAATACAAATCATGCTATAATTTGTCACTGCATATACTTTTGCCATTTTTTCATGACCACGACTTTGCACTACTGTTTTATATAAAGAGGATAGAAAGATGATTCAACTTTTCTTCTAGAATGATTGTTTACAGTTTCTATTAGTCACACTTGAGATGCATGAAACCTGGATCTTAATGTACCTCATGTTCACTAATTGCAGAATATACCCAGAGCCTATACGTGGAATTGATTGTGAGTAACATAAATATATCCTATTAAGCCCAAACTCTGCTTCCCCCAGTCCCCAAATGCCCTTGACCATTCCAACCTCACTCCACATTTGAAAGAAAGTATGAGAGAGGAGTAGAAAATGCAAAAAGACAGTTGTCTGAAACAATTGAAGTTCAAAGATCTGCAAAACATTCAGAGATATGAGTGTACATGCACATCGCTCGCCCTCTAGAGGCCTTGGAAGGGGCCTGTGCAAGAGACACCATTTGCACCCTGCTCTCCATTACTTCTCAGGAGGGTTCTGCCCATCTTGGTCTGCAGTCAGGAGAGGTTCTGAGACCATATCCCGGCACAGCATGAAGTGTTGTGACCCATAAGTGGTGGGCATGGGGCTGAGGGATGTGATGCAGAAGTTATCGGTTATTCTGGAGAAACATGACTCTTGTACAGCATGAATAAAATGTCAAGGGAAGGTAGCTATGTTTACAGAGGATCTAAATCTGCTTTGTACAATGTGGTAGCAAAGAGACACACATGCTTTTGAACACTTGAAATATGGTGAATCTAAACTGAGATGTGTTATAAATATAAGACATAAACTAAATAGTGAAATATGCATATCATTTGATAGTATTCCATTTGGACTGTTTGTTATTTTATGCTTGAGTTTTGAGAATTCATTATATATTCTAAAAACCAGTCCTTTGTCAAATTCGTGGTTTCAAAATATCTTCTCCCAGTCTAGTTTGTCTTTTCATCTCTGTTTTTAAGATTTTATTTATTTATTTGACAGAGAGAGAGATCACAAGTAGGCAGAGAGGCAGGCAGAGAGAGAGGAGGAAGCAGGCTCCCTGCCGAGCAGAGAGCCCGATGTGGGCCTCAATCCCAGGACCCTGAGATCATGACCTGAGCTGAAGACAGAGGCTTTAACCCACTGAGCCACCCAGGTGCCCTGTCTTTTCACCTCCTCTGCAGATGAAATATTTTAAATACATGAGTTTTGATTTATTAAATGTTTTGCTTTATGTACTTATATGGTTTTGTTGTCATGCCTAAGAACTTTTCACCAAGCCATACATACCATGGATTTCTCTCCTGCTATCTTCTAATAGTGCTACAGTTTTAAAGATTTATGTATAAATCTATAAACAACTTTAATTTTTTCCTTATAAGTTGTGAAGTTTATATTGTTTCCTTTTTTTTTAACTTATGGATATCCAATTACATCAGCAGCATTTCTTGAAAATATTAACCCTCCTCTATCAAATTGCTTTTGAAAAATTATTTGACTATGCTGTACAGGGCTATTTTGGGGCTCAGCTTGAGATGTAAAACTAGACACTCCTGGATCTCCACAGAGACAGAAAAGCATAAGTGGAGAAGAGCAGGAGTGCTCTGATTGATTTCAGAGGACAAACAGGACAGGGGAGCCACCAAAAGTGACCCATTGGAAAGTAATACCTTAGTATGAAAGTGCCCTGTGCTTGGGGAACAACATCAAATTGCAGTCTGGTTAAAAGCACTAAAAAAAAGGGTCTTAAGGGGCAACCAGGGGAAATATGACAGCTGCTGGCAGGAACATAAATCCTAGGCTCTGGGCCAGGGGTAGAAAGTGCTCCCTGGTGCCACCTGAGGGAACCGGGCAGGAGGAAGCCCCGAACTCTGTGCTTGGTCTGCTGCTTGGGCTATATTTGTGCAACCTGCCATGGAGGTGACTCTGCAGCCTTCCACGTGACTTGTGGGACCGCAGAGTTCTAGTGCTCCCAGCGTGGGTGTGGGCTCCAGAGAGCATCTGAACAGCAACAAGCTCGCACAAACTGCTCTCACTCGTGATTTCTGTGGTGCAGGAGTTAAGCAATAAGTGGGGATTCGGATGCCATTCTGGCTAGCAACTAGGGATGCATGCCACCTGTGAGAGGTGGTGGGTACAGGGGAAAATACAGAGGGAGAGTCTGTGTGCCCTGCACCATCCAGAGGGGAGCTAACTGAGGCTTCTCTCTAAGATGGAGGTCTAGGTGCAGACATCTTATTTTGCCCTGACTTTCTGAAAAGCTGCAAAAGCCTGCAAAAGAAAAAATCCTCCGTATAACAAAAGCTTGAAACCCCAGTTTCCATAGAGCCCAGCCCCCTTTAAAGGCAGGGAGACTCAGCCCAGGCAACACTGACTTAAAAACAACACAGCAGTCCCCTCCATCAGAAGGCACGCCAGAAGAACAAGAGGACAACACCAAAGGGTCCCCATAAAATCGTAAAACCCCAACACTGGGGAAAAAACAATATATTAAGCTCACAATACTACTCCCAAACCTGTATATTATATAGATACAGCTTTTCATTTTATTTTTTAACTCCTTTTTATTTTTATTTTTGTTTTCATTTTAAATTTTAAATTCATTCTCATGTTTTTTGTCTTTTTATTTTTTAACCCACTTATTATTACAACATGATACTAAATACAACACTCCAAAATAACTTTTATCTTGAACTTTTTTGAAACATGTTTCTGTGTTTGTTCTTTTTTCCCTTTCTTCCTTTAAATATACATATAGATATAAACTTAAAGGTAATCCTTCATTTCTATTCAGTACTACCCCTATATAAAAACCAGTTTTATCCTACTTCCCATTTACTTTCCTTCTCCTACTGTCAGGGAGAGAAACAAAACAAAACAAGAGAAACTTTGGACACAGAAACAAACTGAGGGACTTGGAGGGAAGGGGGTAGGGGGATGGGGGAGCCTGGTCGTGGGTACTGAGGTTACCTATTTCATGGAGCACTGAGTGTGGGGAATAGGCAATGAATCTTGGAACACTGTAAAAAAAATTAAGTAACAATAAAAATACATTTTAAAAGGCGAAAGATTTATATGATCTGAAGAGAAACCAGAGTTAAAAAATACATTTTAAAAAATCTGACTTAGTATCAATAAAAAAAAATAAAAAACAAACAAGCAAACAAAAAAACAGTTTTAATTTCCCTATATCTCCAATCTCCAGAGAGTGGAGTCCTTTAACAATAATAACAAGATACACCCAGGAGGAACTGAAATACTTTCCTTGCCCACAAGGGTTTATACTCACCTTTGCATCCTATTCTTCTGTCAGTGTTTCTGTGTGTTTTTGCCTTTGTAATATATATATATATATATATATATATATATATATATATATATATATATACTGTTATCTATATTATACTGTTATATATATTATATATACTGTTATATATATACTGTTATATATATTATATTAATATATTAATATATATATTAATACTGTTATTGGATGTTATTTGGATTGGGCTTTGCTTTTTGATTTCTTCCCCTTTCTTTTACTTTCAATGATATTTTTCTTGATTCTTTTTTGTTTTTGCATCATATAAATCTTACCATTGGGGACCAATTTGGCAGGATCTTTTTTTAACTTTTTTTAAACTTTTCTCTCTTTTTTCTTTCTTCTTCCTTTTCAGTGGTGACTTCTAATTGCTCTGAAATATTCTAATGAGGAACTCACCTAGATTGTGGTTGATATATTCAACTATACACCCTCTCAACCACCCCTTACCAAAATGGCTCAGAGGAGAAACACCCAACAGAAGAAAAACTCAGAAACTGAAACCCCGTGCACAGAACTACTGGATATAAACATAAATAATATGACAGAAATGGAATTCAGGATAGCAATTATCTAAGCAATGGCTAAGTTGGAAAAGAACACTAATGGCAAGATAGACGCTCTAAGGGCAGAAGGGAAAGTCCATAATGCCAGAGACAAACAATGCTATCAATGAGATTCAATCTAATTTAAATACACTAACAGCTGGGGTAAGTGTTGAAGATCGCATTAGTGATCTAGAAGACAGATTGAGAAAGAGGAGCAGGAGAAGTCCTGGAACAAACAGCTAAAATCCCATGAAAATAGAATTAGGGAAATGAATGATGCCATGAAATGCTCCAATATCAGAATTATGGATATTCCTGAGGGAGTTGAGAGAGAGAGAAAGCTAGAAGATATAGTTGAACAAATGCTGGATGAAAACTTCCCTAATCTGGGGAATGAAACAAGTGTTCATGTCCTAGAGGCAGAAAGGACACAACCCAAGATCAATGAGGCTAGAAAAACCTCCAGGCACATAATTGTGAAATTCATGAATCATAAATTCAGGAATATACCTTAAGAGCAGCGAGGGGGAAGAGATCCCTTATGTACAGAGGGGGGATCATCAGAATAACATCAGACCTATCCATAGAAACCCGGCAAGCCAGAAAGGGCTGGCAAGACATATTCAGGAAATTACATGAAAAAAATGCAACCAAGGAAAATGTCCCCAATAAGGTTGACTTTCAGAATGGAAGGGGAAATAAGAGCTTCCAGGACCGCCAAGGTCTAAAAGATTATGCAACCAGCAAGCCAGCACTACCAAAAATATTAAAAGGGGTTCTATGAAAGAGAAGTGAACCCAAGAATGACACAGAACAGAAATTTACAGTGGTAATCTATAGAAACAAGAACTTCTCAGGCAACATGATGTCAATAAAAACATACTTTTCAATAATCACTCTCAATGTGAATGGCCTAAATGCTCCAATAAAAGGACGCAGGTTTGCAGACTGGATAAAACAACAAGACCCATCTATTAACTCTCTACAAGAGATACATTTTGAATCTAAAGACATTTCCAGACTGAAAGTGAAGGGATGAAGGACTATCTTTCATGCCAATGGACCTGAAAAGAAACCTGGGGTAGTGGTTCTCATATCAGACAAATTAGATTTTAATCTAAAGACTGTAGTCAGAGATACAGAAGGACACTTCATCATTCATAAAAAGGGTCTATACACCAAGAAGATCTAACAATTGTAAATATTTATGCCCCCAACATGGGAGAAGCCAACTACATAAGACAACTATTAAGCAAAATAAAGAATCATATTGATATGAATACATTAATTGTAGGAGATCTTAACACACAGATCATCTAAACAGAAAATCAACAAAAAAACAAGAGCTTTGAATGACACATTGGACCAGATGAATATCATAGATATATTCAGAACATTCCACCCTAAAACAGCAGATTACTCATTCTTCTCAATTGAACATGGAACTTTCTCCAGAAGAGACCACATATTAGGTCACAAATCAGAGATCAACTGATATCAAAAGATTGAGATTATTCCCAGCATATTCTCTGACCACAACGCCTTGAAGCTGGAATTCGACCACAAAGAAAAGTTCAGAAGGAATTCAAACACTTGGAAGCTAAAGACTATCCTGCTCAAAAATCTCTGATTCAACCAGGAAATCAAAGAAGAACTTAAACAATTCATGGAAACAAAGGAGAGTTAAGATACATTGATCCAAAACCTATGGGATATAGCAAAGGCAGTCCTAAGGGGGAAATACATAGCTATCCAAGCATCACTAAAAAAATTGAAAAATTCTGAATACACCAGCTCTCTTTACACATTAAAAAACTTAAAATTCTTAAAAAACTGGAAAATCAACAACAAATTAAGCCAACCCCACACACAAGATGGAAAATAATTAAGATTGGAGAAGAGATCAATGACTTAGAAAGTAGAGATACAGTAGAACACATCAACAAAACTACAGGCTGGTTCTTTGAAAGAATTAATAAGATCAATAAAAAATTGGCCCAACTAACCCCCCAAAAAGGGAGAAGACCCAAATTACTAAAATTATGAATGAAAGGGGAGAGATCACAACTAACACCAAGGAAATAGAAACAATCATCCTGTTATATGCCAACAAGTTAAACAACCTAGAAGATATGGACACATTCCTGGAAACCTATAAACTTCCAAGACTGAAACAGGAAGAAATTGACAACCTGAAGTGACCAATATCTAGTAACAACATTGAAGCAGTCATCAAAAAGATCCCAAAAATACAAGAGTCCAAGACCTGACAGATTCCCTGGGGAATTGTACCAAACATTCAAAGAAGAAACAATACCTATGCTCCTGAAGCTGTTTCAACAATCAGAATCAGAGGGAAAACTTCCAGACACTTTCTATGAAGGCAGCATTAGTTTAATCCCCAAACCAGACAAAGACCTCATCAAAAAGAACTTCAGACCAAAATCCCTGATGAATATGGGTGCCAGGATTCTTAACAATATCCTAGCTAATAGGATCCAACAGTACATTAAAAAGATTATCCACCACGACCAGGTGGGATTTATCCCTGTGATGCAAGGGTGGTTCAACATTTGCAAATCAATAATGTGATAGAACAAATCAATAAGAGAAGAGAGAAGAAATACATGGTCCTCTCAATTGATGCAGAAAAAACATTTGTCAAAATACAGCATCCATTCCTGATTAAAACTGTTCAAAGTATAGGGATAGAGGGAACATTCCTCAACCTCATAAAATCTGTCTATGAAAAACCTGCAGGGAATATCATTATCAATGGGAGAAATCTGAGAGCCTGCCCACTTAGATCAGAAATGAGACAAGGTTGCCCACTCTCACCACTATTGTTCAGCATAGTGTTAGAAGTCCTGGCAATACCAATCAGACAACAAAAATAAATCAAAGGTATTCAAATTTGGCAGAGAAGAAGTCAAACTCTCTCTCTTCACAGATGACATGATACTCTATATGAACAACCCAAAAGACTCTACTCCTAAACTACTACAACTCATACAACAATTTAGTAATGTGGCAGGATACAAAATCAATGCACAGAAAATATAGAAAGGAAAATCAGAGAATTGATTCCATTTACTATAGCACCAAAAAATGTAAGATACCTAGGAATAAACCTAAGCAAAGAAGTTCAGGATCTGTACTCAAGGAACTACAGAACACTCATGAAAAAATTGAAGACACAAAAAGATGGAAAAGGATTCCATGCTCATGAATCAGAGAATAAACATTGTTAAAATGTCTATACTTTCCAGGGCAATCCATACTTTCAATGCCATCCTGATAAAACTTCCACCAGCATTTTTCAAAGTGCTGGAACAAACATTCCTAAAGCTTATATGGAACCAAAAAAGATCCTGAATTGCTAAAGAAATGTTGAAAAAGAGAAACAAAGCTGGGGGCATCATGTTACCAGATTTCAAGCTTTATTACAAAGCTGTGATCACCAAGGCAGCATGGTACTGGCACAAAAACACACAAACAGACCAATGTAACAGAATAGGGAGTCCAGATGTGGACCCGCAGCTCTCTGGTCAAATAATGTTCAACAAGGCAGGAAAAAATATCCAGTGGAAAAAAGACAGTCTCTTTAATAAATGGTGCTGGGAAAAATGGACAGCTACATATAGAAGACTGAAACTAGACAATCCTCTTATGCCACACACAACGATAAACTCAAAATGGATGAGAGACCTCAACCTAGGACTGGAATCTATCAAAATCCTAGAGTAGAACATAGGCAGCAACCTCTTTGAGATCGGCCACAGCAACTTCTTTCAAGACACATCTCTAGAGGCAAAGGACATGGGAATTGGGGTAAATCAGGGAGGGAGATGAAATATGAGAGACTTAGAGACTTTGGACTCAGAAACAAGTTGATGGTCTTGCTGGGGAGGTGATGGGGGATGGGTGAATCTGGTAGTGGGTATTGAGGGCACATATTGCATGGCACACTGTGTGTTGGGTATAAACAATGAATCTTGGAACACTGAAAAAAAGTTAACAATTAAAACTTTCTAATGTCATCATAAATTACATCTTAAGATTATAAAATATTATCTGAAATGAAACTGTGAGAAGTTAAATTTCTTGTAAAAACTAGGGTTACCATGGAAAGCATACAAAAAATAAGTACAGTTAAAATTCTAGTAGTGAATATGGAACTTCTTATTTCAAAAAAGAATGAAGTAGCAAAGTGCACACATAGCATAAAACACAAATGTCAAAATGATTGCAATGAAACTAATAATAATATTTTGAGTATAGACAGTCTAAATGTACAGGATACACTTAATACAGATATTACTTAATTTTAATTTTACAACCAAAGGAACAGTAATCAAAACAGTATTGATGTATAGATATATGCATATTTGTCAATTTGTTTTTTTTCTTAATAGTGCCAATTTATTTTTTTCTTAAATAGAAAAAGTAGTCTCTTTAAAAAATGATATTGGAACCATTAGATGATCATATTAAAATCAAGACAAAAATTGAAACTCACCTCACTCCACATATAATTGTATCATGGACCTAAATGTAATAGCTGGAATGATAAACCTCGGGTAGAGGGCATAGGAGTTTTCTAGTTTCTCTGTTTGTTTTTATATTTGTTTCTTATCACTGTAATATAGGGAAAGTAACTTACATAAAACAAAAAATCAATGACCCATCAAGCTAATGAATTAAGAAATTGGGGTTAATCTAAATTAAAAGCTTCAAAATATACCACAAAGAAAATGAAAAGTGAACCACTGGCAGAAGAATCTATTTGCAAAGCATGTAGCTAACAAAGCACTTATACAGAGTATACAAATACACCTGCAAGTCAATAATAATGGAGACATTTATATTTTAAAAAGAAAAAGATGAAAAGACATTTCAGAAAATAAGATATCTGAATGCTAGTCAGCACATGAAAGAGCTAAACATGATTAGTCATCCCAGAAATGCCCATCCTCTACAACTATTAGAATTGAAATGCTGAAAATACCAAATATTAGGATAATTGTGGAGCAGTTGCAACTTTCATATATTTCTGTTGGGAGCATGATACTGAACATCAACTCTGCAAAAATAGTTTAGCAATTTCTTGTAAAATTAATCCTTTACAATTTACCATTTGGCCCCAAAATTCTTATAACTTTTACCTAAAATAAATGAAAATGTATGTCCACACAAATACTTCTACAAAATAAAAATTCTATATATGATAGCTGAAATGTGGATAAATAAAGCCCAAATTTCCAACAGGTAAGGGATAAATGAACTGTGCTGTACCCATGCCATGGAATGTGCTCATGAGTAGAAAGGAAAGAACTCCATGGACAGAGCAAAATGAATGGCTAAGGTATTTAACTTAAAAAGAAGAAAATCACACTATATGCCAACTGTAGGATTTCATTTTAAATAATTTCTAGAACAGGAAAATCTAATCCAAATTGTGTTATATGAGGGTCAAAGCTGAATAAGAGGTTTTGACTGAAAAAGGCAGGAGAGATACTTTGGATGGTGGTGCAGATATTAAACTGTACAATTTTTAAAGGTAAAAGTTACCACACGTTCAAATAAAATAAATTGAAGGGTCTAGCATTCCCCAAACCCAGAAAGATACTTAAGTATATTTTTTCCTATTGCTGAAAATGAATATATATATATATATGTATATATTTTCACACAACTATATACTCATATACAAATATATATATATGTAAGTACCTACATATTATTTATCTTGATTTTATATTGGAGAAAACATTCACCAATATATTTTTCTAAGTAATTTTCTGTTTTATTATAAGTAGCATAGAAGCTAAATAATAGATAAATTGAGCTACCAAAAGTAATTTTTAGGTAGAATAAAATAATTACACTGGCTGCTCAGAAGGCATCACATTTATACCTGCTTCTTTCTTCAATGATTTTCATTGTGATTATTTTGGAGTTTGATTTTCTGATTTTACTTCTAGGAAAATCATGTAGAAATTTGGGGCACCTGCGTGGCTCAGTCACTTAAGCATCTGCCTTAGGCTCAGGTCATGATCCCAGGGTTCCTGGGATCTAGCCCTGTGTCTGGCTCCCTGCTTAGTGGGGACTCTGCCTCTCCCTCTCCCTCTGCCTATCTACTCTGCTTGTATGCTCTCATTCTCACTCTCTCTCAAATAAATAAATAAAATCTTTAAAAGAAATAAATTAGAGCTCTTTATTTTAAAACTTTTTACATTATTCTAACAATGCAACACTAATGACAATGAATTGAATGGACATAACTCTGTCTTCTGGATGTTAAGCTAAAACATTCAACAATAGTTTTTAAAAAGACCCAAAACAAGGAGATTTTCACTTTAACAGATTTTGACATAATGCTTTCCTGTGTCAGAGTTAAGATATTGACCTGAGTGAAGAGAAGCATTGACAAATTGTTTCTCATTCTCCTTTCTCATCCAAGTTAGGGCTTACACCCACTTTTGCACCATAGGCATATTTAATAAGCATGCAATTAACTTCCTGAAATCCTCTGGAAGATTAACCCATTGGATAGAGGTAAAGACAGAGTAATGGCATTTGCTTAATCCTTTATTCATATAATAATGGTTAAAATATTTGAACTATTTATACAGTGTCACAAAACATTAAGTATATGAATATTTTGAGACTTAGGAGAAACCATTTTGAAACAGTACACCATCCATGTCGTTCTAATTTATTGGCTTAATAAGGATAATCTAAAATGATCATATGAGGTCAGTCTACTGTGAACCCCTATGGATAATTGTTTTTTTTTTAAACTTGTTCTAATATTCAAAATGGCATATTCATCCCAATTTAAAAACACAGGATACAAATAAAAAAGCATGTAATTTTCTTGTCCTATTGCTTGCAGAATATCATTTTACTAATCTGTCACAGATTTGGCCTGGAATCTATGTTGTGGCTTCCAGAATAGTTGTTAGAGTTTACCTTATGTAGGGGCAACATTTATTTGCCTTAGTCTCCTTGTCTCTTTTCTCAGTCAGAATTCAAAGTGTTTACAGAGCAATTTGACCATCATCTATAGGAAGTCCTGGAACTTTGAACCAACAGGAATTCCAAACTGAGGGACAAAGCCAATTAGAAAAGCAAGGTCTTGACTCCTGTCTCTTGCATTCTGCATCTTGAATTCCCCCTCAATAGGGTAATCCTACTGTATTTAGACTAAAAACCAACAACAAGAGTTAAAACACAACTCACAATCATTAAGCCTTTACATTTTTTGTTCTATTCTCTATGTGTATAATTTCAATATCCTCAGACCTCTGTTGCTTTCCGCAACACTGGTGC